>JAAVKF010000128.1:0-43693 GCA_012070555.1 Brugia pahangi
AGTTTGTAGATGGAATGATCTTCAGTAATAAACAGTTTGTAGATGGAATGATCTTCAGTAATAAACAGTTTGTAGATGGAATGATCTTCAGTAATAAACTTTTTCTTTTCTTATCATAGTTTGTAGATGGAATGATCTTCAGTAATAAACAGTTTGTAGATGGAATGATCTTCAGTAATAAACAGTTTGTAGATGGAATGATCTTCAGTAATAAACTTTTTCTTTTTCTTATCATAGTTTGTAGATGGAATGATCTTCAGTAATAAACAGTTTGTAGATGGAATGATCTTCAGTAATAAACTTTTTTTTCTTATCATAGTTGTAGATGGAATGATCTTCAGTAATAAACAGTTTGTAGATGGAATGATCTTCAGTAATAAACTTTTCTTTTTCTTATCATAGTTTGTAGATGGAATGATCTTCAGTAATAAACAGTTTGTAGATGGAATGATCTTCAGTAATAAACTTTTCTTTTTCTTATCATAGTTTGTAGATGGAATGATCTTCAGTAATAAACAGTTTGTAGATGGAATGATCTTCAGTAATAAACTTTTTCTTATCATAGTTTGTAGATGGAATGATCTCCAGTAATAAACAGTTTGTAGATGGAATGATCTTCAGTAATAAACAGTTTGTAGACGGAATGATCTTCAGTAATAAACAGTTTGTAGATGGAATGATCTTCAGTAATAAACTTTTCTTTTCTTATCATAGTTTTGTAGATGGAATGATCTTCAGTAATAAACAGTTTGTAGATGGAATGATCTTCAGTAATAAACAGTTTGTAGATGGAATGATCTTCAGTAATAAACTTTTTCTTTTTCTTATCATAGTTTGTAGATGGAATGATCTTCAGTAATAAACTTTTTCTTTTTCTTATCATAGTTTGATAATGATCTTCAGTAATAACTTTTCTTTTTCTTATCATAGTTGTAGATGGAATGATCTTCAGTAATAAACAGTTTGTAGATGGAATGATCTTCAGTAATAAACTTTTTCTTTTCTTATCCAGTTTTCTTGAATGGAATGATCTTCAGTATCTAAACAGTTTGTAAATGGAATGATCTTCAGTAATAAACAGTTTGTGAATGGAATGATCTTCAGTAATAAACTTTTCTTTTCTTATCATAGTTTGTAGAATGTAATGATCTTCAGTAATAAACTTTTCTTTTTCTTATCATAGTTTGTAGATGGAATGATCTTCAGTAATAAACTTTCTTTTCTTATCTTAGTTTGTAGATGGAATGATCTTCAGTAATAAACAGTTTGTAGACGGAATGATCTTCAGTAATAAATTTTTTCTTATCATAGTTTGTAGAATGGAATGATCTCCAGTAATAAACAGTTTGTAGATGGAATGATCTTCAGTAATAAACAGTTTGTAGAACAGAATAGATCTTCAAATGTAAAAACAGTTTGTAGATGAATGATCTTCAGTAATAAACTTTTTCTTTTTCTTATCATAGTTTGTAGATGGAATGATCTTCAGTAATAAACAGTTTGTAGATGGAATGATCTTCAGTAATAAACTTAGTTGTAGATGGAACTAGATCTTCAATACAAACTTTTTCTTTTCTTATCTAGTTTGTAGATGAATGATCTTCAGTCAATAAACTTTTCTTTTTCTTATCATAGTTTGTAGATGTAATGATCTTCAGTAATAAACTTTTTTCTTGTCTGTAGTTTTTAGATAGATGATCTTCAGTATAATTTTTCTTTTTCTTATCATAGTTTGTGAGTATGATGATCTTCAGTAATAAACAGTTTGTAGATGGAATGATCTTGTGTAAACAGTTTGTAGATGGAATGATCTTTCAGTAATAAACTTTTTCTTTTTCTTATACATAGTTTGTAGATGGAATGATCTTCAATAAACAACAGGTTTTTCTTATCATAGTTTGTAGATGGAATGATCTTCAATATCAAACTTTCTTTCTTATCTCATGGTTGTAGATGGAATGATCTTCAGTAATAAACAGTTTGTAGATGGAATGATCTTCAGTAATAACTTCTTCTTATCATGATTTAGATGGAATGAAGATCTTCAGTAATAACAGTTTGTAGATGGAATGATCTTCCGGTATAATAGTTTGTAGATGGAATGATCTTCAGTAATAAACTTTTTCTTATCATAGTTTGTAGATGGAATGATCTTCAGTAATAAACAGTTTGTAGATGGAATGATCTTCAGTAATAAACAGTTTGTAGATGGAATGATCTTCAGTAATAAACTTTTTTTCTTATCATAGTTTGTAGATGGAATGATCTTCAGTAATAAACAGTTTGTAGATGGAATGATCTTCAGTAATAAACTTTTTCTTTTTTCTTATCATAGTTTGTAGATGGAATGATCTCAAATAAACAACAGTTTGTAGATGGAATGATCTTCAGTAATAAACAGTTTGTAGATGGAATGATCTTCAGTAATAAACTTTTTCTTTTTCTTATCATAGTTTGTAGATGGAATGATCTTCAGTAATAAACAGTTTGTAGATGGAATGATCTTCAGTAACCATAAACAGTTTGTAGATGGAATGATCTTCAGTAATAAACAGTTTTAGATGGAATGATCTTCAGTAATAAACTTTTTCTTTTCTTATCATAGTTTGTAGATGGAATGATCTTCAGTAATAAACTTTTTCTTTCCTTATCATAGTTTGTAGATGGAATGATCTTCAGTAATAAACAGTTTGTAGATGGAATGATCTTCAGTAATAAACTTTTTCTTTTTTCTTATCATAGTTTGTAGATGAATGATCAATTCAGTAATAAACAGTTTGTAGATGGAATGATCTTCAGTAATAAACTTTCTTTTTCTTATCATAGTTTGTAGATGGAATGATCTTCAGTAATAAACTTTTTCTTTTCTTATCATAGTTTGTAGATGGAATGATCTTCAGTAATAAACTTTTCTTTTCTTATCATAGTTTGTAGATGGAATGATCTTCAGTAATAAACAGTTTGTAGATGGAATGATCTTCAGTAATAAACTTTTCTTTCTTATCATAGTTTGTAGATGGAATGATCTTCAGTAATAAACAGTTTGTAGATGGAATGATCTTCAGTAATAAACTTTTCTTTTTCATATCATAGTTTGTAGAATGGAATGATCTTCAGTAATAAACAGTTTGTAGATGGAATGATCTTCAGTAATAAACTTTTCTTTTTCTTATCATAGTTTGTAGATGGAATGATCTTCAGTAATAAACAGTTTGTAGATGGAATGATCTTCAGTAATAAACAGTTTGTAGATGGAATGATCTTCAGTAATAAACTTTTTCTTTTCTTATCATAGTTTGTAGATGGAATGATCTTCAGTAATAAACAGTTTGTAGATGGAATGATCTTCAGTAATAAACAGTTTGTTGATGGAATGATCTTCAGTAATAAACAGTTTGTAGATGGAATGATCTTCAGTAATAAACTTTCTTTCTTATCATAGTTTGTAGATGGAATGATCTTCAGTAATAAACAGTTTGTAGATGGAATGATCTTCAGTAATAAACTTTTTCTTTTTCTTATCATAGTTTGTAGATGGAATGATCTTCAGTAATAAACAGTTTGTGAGTATGGATGATCTTCAGTAATAAACTTTTTCTTTTTCTTATCATAGTTTGTAGATGGAATGATCTTCAGTAATAAACAGTTTGTAGATGGAATGATCTGTCAAGTTTTCTTACATAGTTTGTAGATGGAATGATCTTCAGTAATAAACTTTTTCTTTTTTTATCATAGTTTGTAGATGGAATGATCTTCAGTAATAAACAGTTTGTAGATGGAATGATCTTCAGTAATAAACAGTTTGTAGATGGAATGATCTTCAGTAATAAACTTTTCTTTTTCTTATCATAGTTTGTAGATGGAATGATCTTCAGTAATAAACAGTTTGTAGATGGAATGATCTTCAGTAATAAACAGTTTGTAGATGGAATGATCTTCAGTAATAAACTTTTTCTTTTTCTTATCATAGTTTTGTAGATGGAATGATCTTCAGTAATAAACAGTTTGTAGATGGAATGATCTTCAGTAATAAACAGTTTGTAGATGGAATGATCTTCAGTAATAAACAGTTTGTAGATGGAATGATCTTCAGTAATAAACTTTTTCTTTCTTATCATAGTTTGTAGATGGAATGATCTTCAGTAATAAACTTTTTCTTTTTTTTATCATAGTTTGTAGATGGAATGATCTTCAGTAATAAACAGTTTGTAGATGGAATGATCTTCAGTAATAAACTTTCTTTTTCTTATCATAGTTTGTAGATGGAATGATCTTCAGTAATAAACAGTTTGTAGATGGAATGATCTTCAGTAATAAACTTTTTCTTTTTTCTTATCATAGTTTGTAGATGGAATGATCTTCAGTAATAAACTTTTCTTTCTTATCATAGTTTGTAGATGGAATGATCTTCAGTAATAAACTTTTCTTTTTCTTATCATAGTTTGTAGATGGAATGATCTTCAGTAATAAACAGTTTGTAGATGGAATGATCTTCAGTAATAAACTTTCTTTTTTCTTATCATAGTTTGTAGATGGAATGATCTTCAGTAATAAACAGTTTGTAGATGGAATGATCTTCAGTAATAAACTTTTCTTTTTTCTTATCATAGTTTGTAGATGGAATGATCTTCAGTAATAAACAGTTTGTAGATGGAATGATCTTCAGTAATAAACTTTTTCTTTTTCTTATCATAGTTTGTAGATGGAATGATCTTCAGTAATAAACAGTTTGTAGATGGAATGATCTTCAGTAATAAACAGTTTGTAGATGGAATGATCTTCAGTAATAAACTTTTCTTTTTCTTATCATAGTTTGTAGATGGAATGATCTTCAGTAATAAACAGTTTGTAGATGGAATGATCTTCAGTAATAAACAGTTTGTAGATGGAATGATCTTCAGTAATAAACAGTTTGTAGATGGAATGATCTTCAGTAATAAACTTTTTTTCTTTTAATATCATAGTTTTAGATGGAATGATCTTCAGTAATAAACAGTTTGTAGATGGAATGATCTTCAGTAATAAACTTTTTCTTTTTCTTATCATAGTTTGTAGATGGAATGATCTTCAGTAATAAACAGTTTGTAGATGGAATGATCTTCAGTAATAAACTTTTTCTTTTTCTTATCATAGTTTGTAGATGGAATGATCTTCAGTAATAAACAGTTTGTAGATGGAATGATCTTCAGTAATAAACTTTTTCTTTTTCTTATCATAGTTTGTAGATGGAATGATCTTCAGTAATAAACTTTTCTTTTTTCTTATCATAGTTTGTAGATGGAATGATCTTCAGTAATAAACAGTTTGTAGATGGAATGATCTTCAGTAATAAACAGTTTGTAGATGGAATGATCTTCAGTAATAAACTTTTCTTTTTCTTATCATAGTTTGTAGATGGAATGATCTTCAGTAATAAACAGTTTGTAGATGGAATGATCTTCAGTAATAAACTTTTCTTTTTCTTATCATAGTTTGTAGATGGAATGATCTTCAGTAATAAACAGTTTGTAGATGGAATGATCTTCAGTAATAAACAGTTTGTAGATGGAATGATCTTCAGTAATAAACAGTTTGTAGATGGAATGATCTTCAGTAATAAACTTTTTCTTATCATAGTTTGTAGATGGAATGATCTTCAGTAATAAACTTTTCTTTTTTCTTATCATAGTTTGTAGATGGAATGATCTTCAGTAATAAACAGTTTGTAGATGGAATGATCTTCAGTAATAAACTTTTCTTTTCTTATCATAGTTTGTAGATGGAATGATCTTCAGTAATAAACAGTTTGTAGATGGAATGATCTTCAGTAATAAACTTTTTTCTTTTCTTATCATAGTTTGTAGATGGAATGATCTTCAGTAATAAACTTTTTCTTTTTCTTATCATAGTTTGTAGATGGAATGATCTTCAGTAATAAACTTTCTTTTTCTTATCATAGTTTGTAGATGGAATGATCTTCAGTAATAAACAGTTTGTAGATGGAATGATCTTCAGTAATAAACTTTTTCTTTTCTTATCATAGTTTGTAGATGGAATGATCTTCAAGTAATAAACAGTTTGTAGATGGAATGATCTTCAGTAATAAACAGTTTGTAGATGGAATGATCTTCAGTAATAAACTTTTTCTTTTCTTATCATAGTTTGTAGATGGAATGATCTTCAGTAATAAACAGTTTGTAGATGGAATGATCTTCAGTAATAAACAATTGTAGATGGAATGATCTTCAGTAATAACAGTTTGTAGATGGAATGATCTTCAGTAATAAACTTTTTCTTTTTCTTATCATAGTTTGTAGATGGAATGATCTTCAGTAATAAACTTTTTTTTTTTCTTATCATAGTTTGTAGATGGAATGATCTTCAGTAATAAACAGTTTGTAGATGGAATGATCTTCAGTAATAAACTTTTTGTTTTTCTTGATCATAGTTTGTAGATGGAATGATCTTCAGTAATAAACAGTTTGTAGATGGAATGATCTTCAGTAATAAACTTTTCATTTTCTTATCATAGTTTGTAGATGGAATGATCTTCAGTAATAAACTTTTTCATTTTTCTTATCATAGTTTGTAGATGGAATGATCTTCAGTAATAAACTTTTTCTTTTCCTTATCATAGTTTGTAGATGGAATGATCTTCAGTAATAAACTTTTTCTTTTTCTTATCATAGTTTGTAGATGGAATGATCTTCAGTAATAAACAGTTTGTAGATGGAATGATCTTCAGTAATAAACAGTTTGTAGATGGAATGATCTTCAGTAATAAACTTTTTCTTTTTCTTATCATAGTTTGTAGATGGAATGATCTTCAGTAATAAACAGTTTGTAGATGGAATGATCTTCAGTAATAAACAGTTTGTAGATGGAATGATCTTCAGTAATAAACAATTTGTAGATGGAATGATCTTCAGTAATAAACTTTTTCTTTTTCTTATCATAGTTTGTAGATGGAATGATCTTCAGTAATAAACAGTTTGTAGATGGAATGATCTTCAGTAATAAACTTTTTCTTTTTCTTATCATAGTTTGTAGATGGAATGATCTTCAGTAATAAACAGTTTGTAGATGGAATGATCTTCAGTAATAAACTTTTTCTTTTTCTAATCATAGTTTGTAGATGGAATGATCTTCAGTAATAAACAGTTTGTAGATGGAATGATCTTCAGTAATAAACTTTTCTTTTTTCTTATCATAGTTTGTAGATGGAATGATCTTCAGTAATAAACTTTTTCTTTTTCTTATCATAGTTTGTAGATGGAATGATCTTCAGTAATAAACAGTTTGTAGATGGAATGATCTTCAGTAATAAACAGTTTGTAGATGGAATGATCTTCAGTAATAAACTTTTTCTTTTCTTATCATAGTTTGTAGATGGAATGATCTTCAGTAATAAACAGTTTGTAGATGGAATGATCTTCAGTAATAAACTTTTTTCTTTTTCTTATCATAGTTTGTAGATGGAATGATCTTCAGTAATAAACAGTTTGTAGATGGAATGATCTTCAGTAATAAACAGTTTGTAGATGGAATGATCTTCAGTAATAAACAGTTTGTAGATGGAATGATCTTCAGTAATAAACTTTTTCTTATCATAGTTTGTAGATGGAATGATCTTCAGTAATAAACTTTTTCTTTTCTTATCATAGTTTGTAGATGGAATGATCTTCAGTAATAAACAGTTTGTAGATGGAATGATCTTCAGTAATAAACTTTTTCTTTTTCTTATCATAGTTTGTAGATGGAATGATCTTCAGTAATAAACAGTTTGTAGATGGAATGATCTTCAGTAATAAACTTTTTCTTATCATAGTTTGTAGATGGAATGATCTTCAGTAATAAACTTTTTCTTTTTCTTATCATAGTTTGTAGATGGAATGATCTTCAGTAATAAACTTTTTCTTTTTCTTATCATAGTTTGTAGATGGAATGATCTTCAGTAATAAACAGTTTGTAGATGGAATGATCTTCAGTAATAAACTTTTTCTTTTTCTTATCATAGTTTGTAGATGGAATGATCTTCAGTAATAAACAGTTTGTAGATGGAATGATCTTCAGTAATAAACAGTTTGTAGATGGAATGATCTTCAGTAATAAACTTTTCTTTTTCTTATCATAGTTTGTAGATGGAATGATCTTCAGTAATAAACAGTTTGTAGATGGAATGATCTTCAGTAATAAACTTTTTCTAGTTCTTATCATAGTTTGTAGATGGAATGATCTTCAGTAATAAACAGTTTGTAGATGGAATGATCTTCAGTAATAAACAGTTTGTAGATGGAATGATCTTCAGTAATAAACAGTTTGTAGATGGAATGATCTTCAGTAATAAACTTTTTCTTTTTCTTATCATAGTTTGTAGATGGAATGATCTTCAGTAATAAACTTTTTCTTTTTCTTATCATAGTTTGTAGATGGAATGATCTTCAGTAATAAACAGTTTGTAGATGGAATGATCTTCAGTAATAAACTTTTTCTTTTCTTATCATAGTTTGTAGATGGAATGATCTTCAGTAATAAACAGTTTGTAGATGGAATGATCTTCAGTAATAAACTTTTTCTTTTCTTATCATAGTTTGTAGATGGAATGATCTTCAGTAATAAACTTTTTCAGTTTCTTATCATAGTTGTAGATGGAATGATCTTCAGTAATTTTTTCTTTTTCTTATGTAGTTTGTAGATGGAATGATCTTCAGTAATAAACTTTTTCTTTTTCTTATCATAGTTTGTAGATGGAATGATCTTCAGTAATAAACAGTTTGTAGATGGAATGATCTTCAGTAATAAACAGTTTGTAGATGGAATGATCTTCAGTAATAAACTTTTTCTTTTCTTATCATAGTTTGTAGATGGAATGATCTTCAGTAATAAACAGTTTGTAGATGGAATGATCTTCAGTAATAAACAGTTTGTAGATGGAATGATCTTCAGTAATAAACAGTTTGTAGATGGAATGATCTTCAGTAATAAACTTTTCTTTTTCTTATCATAGTTTGTAGATGGAATGATCTTCAGTAATAAACAGTTTGTAGATGGAATGATCTTCAGTAATAAACTTTCTTTCTTATCATAGTTTGTAGATGGAATGATCTTCAGTAATAAACAGTTTGTAGATGGAATGATCTTAAACTTTCTTTTCTAATCATAGTTTGTAGATGGAATGATCTTCAGTAATAAACAGTTTGTAGATGGAATGATCTTCAGTAATAAACTTTTTTCTTTCTTATCATAGTTTGTAGATGGAATGATCTTCAGTAATAAACTTTTCTAGATTTCTTATCATAGTTTGTAGATGGAATGATCTTCAGTAATAAACAGTTTGTAGATGGAATGATCTTCAGTAATAAACAGTTTGTAGATGGAATGATCTTCAGTAATAAACTTTTTCTTTTTCTTATCATAGTTTGTAGATGGAATGATCTTCAGTAATAAACAGTTTGTAGATGGAATGATCTTCAGTAATAAACTTTTCTTTTTCTTATCATAGTTTGTAGATGGAATGATCTTCAGTAATAAACAGTTTGTAGATGGAATGATCTTCAGTAATAAACAGTTTGTAGATGGAATGATCTTCAGTAATAAACAGTTTGTAGATGGAATGATCTTCAGTAATAAACTTTTTCTTTTTCTTATCATAGTTTGTAGATGGAATGATCTTCAGTAATAAACTTTTTCTTTTTCTTATCATAGTTTGTAGATGGAATGATCTTCAGTAATAAACAGTTTGAATGATCTTCAGTAATAAACTTTTTCTTTTTCTTATCATAGTTTGTAGATGGAATGATCTTCAGTAATAAACAGTTTGTAGATGGAATGATCTTCAGTAATAAACTTTTTCTTATCATAGTTTGTAGATGGAATGATCTTCAGTAATAAACTTTTTCTTTTCTTATCATAGTTTGTAGATGGAATGATCTTCAGTAATAAACTTTTTCTTATCATAGTTTGTAGATGGAATGATCTTCAGTAATAAACAGTTTGTAGATGGAATGATCTTCAGTAATAAACTTTTTCTTTTCTTATCATAGTTTGTAGATGGAATGATCTTCAGTAATAAACAGTTTGTAGATGGAATGATCTTCAGTAATAAACAGTTTGTAGATGGAATGATCTTCAGTAATAAACTTTTCTTTCTTATCATAGTTTGTAGATGGAATGATCTTCAGTAATAAACAGTTTGTAGATGGAATGATCTTCAGTAATAAACAGTTTGTAGATGGAATGATCTTCAGTAATAAACAGTTTGTAGATGGAATGATCTTCAGTAATAAACTTTTTCTTTTTCTTATCATAGTTTGTAGATGGAATGATCTTCAGTAATAAACTTTTCTTTTTCTTATCATAGTTTGTAGATGGAATGATCTTCAGTAATAAACAGTTTGTAGATGGAATGATCTTCAGTAATAAACTTTTTCTTTTCTTATCATAGTTTGTAGATGGAATGATCTTCAGTAATAAACAGTTTGTAGATGGAATGATCTTCAGTAATAAACTTTTTCTTTTCTTATCATAGTTTGTAGATGGAATGATCTTCAGTAATAAACTTTTAGATTTTCTTCATAATAGTTTGTAGATGGAATGATCTTCAGTAATAAACTTTGTTTTTCTTATCATAGTTTGTAGATGGAATGATCTTCAGTAATAAACTTTTCTTTTCTTATCATAGTTTGTAGATGGAATGATCTTCAGTAATAAACAGTTTGTAGATGGAATGATCTTCAGTAATAAACTTTTCTTTTTCTTATCATAGTTTGTAGATGGAATGATCTTCAGTAATAAACAGTTTGTAGATGGAATGATCTTCAGTAATAAACTTTTCTTTTTCTTATCATAGTTTGTAGATGGAATCAGTAATAAACTTTTCTTTTTCTTATCATAGTTTGTAGATGGAATGATCTTCAGTAATAAACAGTTTGTAGATGGAATGATCTTCAGTAATAAACAGTTTGTAGATGGAATGATCTTCAGTAATAAACTTTTTCTTTTTCTTATCATAGTTTGTAGATGGAATGATCTTCAGTAATAAACAGTTTGTAGATGGAATGATCTTCAGTAATAAACTTTTCTTTTCTTATCATAGTTTGTAGATGGAATGATCTTCAGTAATAAACAGTTTGTAGATGGAATGATCTTCAGTAATAAACAGTTTGTAGATGGAATGATCTTCAGTAATAAACAGTTTGTAGATGGAATGATCTTCAGTAATAAACTTTTCTTTTTCTTATCATAGTTTGTAGATGGAATGATCTTCAGTAATAAACTTTTTCTTTTTCTTATCATAGTTTGTAGATGGAATGATCTTCAGTAATAAACAGTTTGTAGATGGAATGATCTTCAGTAATAAACTTTTTCTTTTTCTTATCATAGTTTGTAGATGGAATGATCTTCAGTAATAAACAGTTTGTAGATGGAATGATCTTCAGTAATAAACTTTTTTCTTATCATAGTTTGTAGATGGAATGATCTTCAGTAATAAACTTTTCTTTTCTTATCCAGTTTGTAGATGGAATGATCTTCAGTAATAAACTTTTCTTTTTCTTATCATAGTTTGTAGATGGAATGATCTTCAGTAATAAACAGTTTGTAGATGGAATGATCTTCAGTAATAAACTTTTTCTTTTCTTATCATAGTTTGTAGATGGAATGATCTTCAGTAATAAACAGTTTGTAGATGGAATGATCTTCAGTAATAAACAGTTTGTAGATGGAATGATCTTCAGTAATAAACTTTTTCTTTTTCTTATCATAGTTTGTAGATGGAATGATCTTCAGTAATAAACAGTTTGTAGATGGAATGATCTTCAGTAATAAACAGTTTGTAGATGGAATGATCTTCAGTAATAAACAGTTTGTAGATGGAATGATCTTCAGTAATAAACTTTTTCTTTTCTTATCATAGTTTGTAGATGGAATGATCTTCAGTAATAAACTTTTTCTTTTTCTTATCATAGTTTGTAGATGGAATGATCTTCAGTAATAAACAGTTTGTAGATGGAATGATCTTCAGTAATAAACTTTTCTTTTCTTATCATAGTTTGTAGATGGAATGATCTTCAGTAATAAACAGTTTGTAGATGGAATGATCTTCAGTAATAAACTTTTTCTTTTCTTATCATAGTTTGTAGATGGAATGATCTTCAGTAATAAACTTTAGATTTTCTTATCATAGTTTGTAGATGGAATGATCTTCAGTAATAAACTTTTTCTTTTTTCTATCATAGTTTGTAGATGGAATGATCTTCAGTAATAAACTTTTCTTTTTCTTATCATAGTTTGTAGATGGAATGATCTTCAGTAATAAACAGTTTGTAGATGGAATGATCTTCAGTAATAAACAGTTTGTAGATGGAATGATCTTCAGTAATAAACTTTTCTTTTTCTTATCATAGTTTGTAGATGGAATGATCTTCAGTAATAAACAGTTTGTAGATGGAATGATCTTCAGTAATAAACAGTTTGTAGATGGAATGATCTTCAGTAATAAACTTTTTTCTTTTCTTATCATAGTTTGTAGATGGAATGATCTTCAGTAATAAACAGTTTGTAGATGGAATGATCTTCAGTAATAAACTTTTCTTTCTTATCATAGTTTGTAGATGGAATGATCTTCAGTAATAAACAGTTTGTAGATGGAATGATCTTCAGTAATAAACTTCTTTTTCTTATCATAGTTTGTAGATGGAATGATCTTCAGTAATAAACTTTTTCTTTTTCTTATCATAGTTTGTAGATGGAATGATCTTCAGTAATAAACAGTTTGTAGATGGAATGATCTTCAGTAATAAACAGTTTGTAGATGGAATGATCTTCAGTAATAAACTTTTTCTTTTTCTTATCATAGTTTGTAGATGGAATGATCTTCAGTAATAAACTTTTTCTTTTTCTTATCATAGTTTGTAGATGGAATGATCTTCAGTAATAAACAGTTTGTAGATGGAATGATCTTCAGTAATAAACTTTTTCTTTTTCTTATCATAGTTTGTAGATGGAATGATCTTCAGTAATAAACAGTTTGTAGATGGAATGATCTTCAGTAATAAACTTTTTTTCTTATCATAGTTTGTAGATGGAATGATCTTCAGTAATAAACTTTTCTTTTTCTTATCATAGTTTGTAGATGGAATGATCTTCAGTAATAAACAGTTTGTAGATGGAATGATCTTCAGTAATAAACTTTTCTTATCATAGTTTGTAGATGGAATGATCTTCAGTAATAAACAGTTTGTAGATGGAATGATCTTCAGTAATAAACAGTTTGTAGATGGAATGATCTTCAGTAATAAACTTTTCTTTTTCTTATCATAGTTTGTAGATGGAATGATCTTCAGTAATAAACAGTTTGTAGATGGAATGATCTTCAGTAATAAACAGTTTGTAGATGGAATGATCTTCAGTAATAAACAGTTTGTAGATGGAATGATCTTCAGTAATAAACTTTTTCTTTTCTTATCATAGTTTGTAGATGGAATGATCTTCAGTAATAAACTTTTTCTTTTTCTTATCATAGTTTGTAGATGGAATGATCTTCAGTAATAAACAGTTTGTAGATGGAATGATCTTCAGTAATAAACTTTTTCTTTTCTTATCATAGTTTGTAGATGGAATGATCTTCAGTAATAAACAGTTTGTAGATGGAATGATCTTCAGTAATAAACTTTTTCTTTTCTTATCATAGTTTGTAGATGGAATGATCTTCAGTAATAAACAGTTTGTAGATGGAATGATCTTCAGTAATAAACTTTTTCTTTTTCTTATCATAGTTTGTAGATGGAATGATCTTCAGTAATAAACTTTTCTTTTTCTTATCATAGTTTGTAGATGGAATGATCTTCAGTAATAAACAGTTTGTAGATGGAATGATCTTCAGTAATAAACAGTTTGTAGATGGAATGATCTTCAGTAATAAACTTTTTCTTTTTCTTATCATAGTTTGTAGATGGAATGATCTTCAGTAATAAACAGTTTGTAGATGGAATGATCTTCAGTAATAAACTTTTTCTTTTTCTTATCATAGTTTGTAGATGGAATGATCTTCAGTAATAAACAGTTTGTAGATGGAATGATCTTCAGTAATAAACAGTTTGTAGATGGAATGATCTTCAGTAATAAACAGTTTGTAGATGGAATGATCTTCAGTAATAAACTTTTTCTTTTTCTTATCATAGTTTGTAGATGGAATGATCTTCAGTAATAAACTTTTTCTTTTCTTATCATAGTTTGTAGATGGAATGATCTTCAGTAATAAACAGTTTGTAGATGGAATGATCTTCAGTAATAAACTTTTTCTTTTTCTTATCATAGTTTGTAGATGGAATGATCTTCAGTAATAAACAGTTTGTAGATGGAATGATCTTCAGTAATAAACTTTTTTTCTTATCATAGTTTGTAGATGGAATGATCTTCAGTAATAAACTTTGTTTTTCTTATCATAGTTTGTAGATGGAATGATCTTCAGTAATAAACTTTTCTTTTCTTATCATAGTTTGTAGATGGAATGATCTTCAGTAATAAACAGTTTGTAGATGGAATGATCTTCAGTAATAAACTTTTTCTTTTTTCTTATCATAGTTTGTAGATGGAATGATCTTCAGTAATAAACAGTTTGTAGATGGAATGATCTTCAGTAATAAACTTTTCTTATCATAGTTTGTAGATGGAATGATCTTCAGTAATAAACAGTTTGTAGATGGAATGATCTTCAGTAATAAACTTTTTCTTTTCTTATCATAGTTTGTAGATGGAATGATCTTCAGTAATAAACTTTTTCTTTTTCTTATCATAGTTTGTAGATGGAATGATCTTCAGTAATAAACAGTTTGTAGATGGAATGATCTTCAGTAATAAACAGTTTGTAGATGGAATGATCTTCAGTAATAAACAGTTTGTAGATGGAATGATCTTCAGTAATAATCTTTTTCTTATCATAGTTTGTAGATGGAATGATCTTCAGTAATAAACTTTTTCTTTTTCTTATCATAGTTTGTAGATGGAATGATCTTCAGTAATAAACAGTTTGTAGATGGAATGATCTTCAGTAATAAACTTTCTTTCTTATCATAGTTTGTAGATGGAATGATCTTCAGTAATAAACAGTTTGTAGATGGAATGATCTTCAGTAATAAACTTTTCTTATCATAGTTTGTAGATGGAATGATCTTCAGTAATAAACTTTTCTTTTTCTTATCATAGTTTGTAGATGGAATGATCTTCAGTAATAAACAGTTTGTAGATGGAATGATCTTCAGTAATTTCTCCATCATAGTTTGTAGATGGAATGATCTTCAGTAATAAACAGTTTGTAGATGGAATGATCTTCAGTAATAAACAGTTTGTAGATGGAATGATCTTCAGTAATAAACTTTTCTTTCTTATCATAGTTTGTAGATGGAATGATCTTCAGTAATAAACAGTTTGTAGATGGAATGATCTTCAGTAATAAACAGTTTGTAGATGGAATGATCTTCAGTAATAAACAGTTTGTAGATGGAATGATCTTCAGTAATAAACTTTTTTTCTTTTCTTATCATAGTTTGTAGATGGAATGATCTTCAGTAATAAACTTTTTCTTTTTCTTATCATAGTTTGTAGATGGAATGATCTTCAGTAATAAACAGTTTGTAGATGGAATGATCTTCAGTAATAAACTTTTTCTTTTTCTTATCATAGTTTGTAGATGGAATGATCTTCAGTAATAAACAGTTTGTAGATGGAATGATCTTCAGTAATAAACTTTTTCTTTTTCTTATCATAGTTTGTAGATGGAATGATCTTCAGTAATAAACAGTTTGTAGATGGAATGATCTTCAGTAATAAACTTTCTTTTTCTTATAATAAGTTTGTAGATGGAATGATCTTCAGTAATAAACTTTTTCTTTTCTTATCATAGTTTGTAGATGGAATGATCTTCAGTAATAAACAGTTTGTAGATGGAATGATCTTCAGTAATAAACAGTTTGTAGATGGAATGATCTTCAGTAATAAACTTTTCTTTTTCTTATCATAGTTTGTAGATGGAATGATCTTCAGTAATAAACAGTTTGTAGATGGAATGATCTTCAGTAATAAACTTTTTCTTTTTCTTATCATAGTTTGTAGATGGAATGATCTTCAGTAATAAACAGTTTGTAGATGGAATGATCTTCAGTAATAAACAGTTTGTAGATGGAATGATCTTCAGTAATAAACAGTTTGTAGATGGAATGATCTTCAGTAATAAACTTTTCTTTTTCTTATCATAGTTTGTAGATGGAATGATCTTCAGTAATAAACTTTTTCTTTTCTTATCATAGTTTGTAGATGGAATGATCTTCAGTAATAAACAGTTTGTAGATGGAATGATCTTCAGTAATAAACTTTTCTTTTTCTTATCATAGTTTGTAGATGGAATGATCTTCAGTAATAAACTTTTTCTTTTCTTATCATAGTTTGTAGATGGAATGATCTTCAGTAATAAACAGTTTGTAGATGGAATGATCTTCAGTAATAAACTTTTTCTTTTTCTTATCATAGTTTGTAGATGGAATGATCTTCAGTAATAAACAGTTTGTAGATGGAATGATCTTCAGTAATAAACAGTTTGTAGATGGAATGATCTTCAGTAATAAACTTTTTCTTTTCTTATCATAGTTTGTAGATGGAATGATCTTCAGTAATAAACAGTTTGTAGATGGAATGATCTTCAGTAATAAACAGTTTGTAGATGGAATGATCTTCAGTAATAAACAGTTTGTAGATGGAATGATCTTCAGTAATAAACTTTTTCTTTTTCTTATCATAGTTTGTAGATGGAATGATCTTCAGTAATAAACTTTTCTTTTTCTTATCATAGTTTGTAGATGGAATGATCTTCAGTAATAAACAGTTTGTAGATGGAATGATCTTCAGTAATAAACTTTTTCTTTTCTTATCATAGTTTGTAGATGGAATGATCTTCAGTAATAAACAGTTTGTAGATGGAATGATCTTCAGTAATAAACTTTCTTTTTCTTATCATAGTTTGTAGATGGAATGATCTTCAGTAATAAACTTTTTCATTTTCTTATCATAGTTTGTAGATGGAATGATCTTCAGTAATAAACTTTTCTTTTTCTTATCATAGTTTGTAGATGGAATGATCTTCAGTAATAAACTTTTTCTTTTTCTTATCATAGTTTGTAGATGGAATGATCTTCAGTAATAAACAGTTTGTAGATGGAATGATCTTCAGTAATAAACAGTTTGTAGATGGAATGATCTTCAGTAATAAACTTTTTCTTTTTCTTATCATAGTTTGTAGATGGAATGATCTTCAGTAATAAACAGTTTGTAGATGGAATGATCTTCAGTAATAAACAGTTTGTAGATGGAATGATCTTCAGTAATAAACTTTTTCTTTTTCTTATCATAGTTTGTAGATGGAATGATCTTCAGTAATAAACAGTTTGTAGATGGAATGATCTTCAGTAATAAACTTTTCTTTTCTTATCATAGTTTGTAGATGGAATGATCTTCAGTAATAAACAGTTTGTAGATGGAATGATCTTCAGTAATAAACTTTTTCTTTTTCTTATCATAGTTTGAATGATCTTCAGTAATAAACTTTTCTTTTTCTTATCATAGTTTGTAGATGGAATGATCTTCAGTAATAAACAGTTTGTAGATGGAATGATCTTCAGTAATAAACAGTTTGTAGATGGAATGATCTTCAGTAATAAACAGTTTGTAGATGGAATGATCTTCAGTAATAAACTTTCTTTTTCTTATCATAGTTTGTAGATGGAATGATCTTCAGTAATAAACTTTTTCTTTTTTCTTATCATAGTTTGTAGATGGAATGATCTTCAGTAATAAACAGTTTGTAGATGGAATGATCTTCAGTAATAAACTTTTTCTTTTTCTTATCATAGTTTGTAGATGGAATGATCTTCAGTAATAAACAGTTTGTAGATGGAATGATCTTCAGTAATAAACTTTTTTTCTTATCATAGTTTGTAGATGGAATGATCTTCAGTAATAAACTTTTCTTTTTCTTATCATAGTTTGTAGATGGAATGATCTTCAGTAATAAACAGTTTGTAGATGGAATGATCTTCAGTAATAAACTTTTTCTTATCATAGTTTGTAGATGGAATGATCTTCAGTAATAAACAGTTTGTAGATGGAATGATCTTCAGTAATAAACAGTTTGTAGATGGAATGATCTTCAGTAATAAACTTTTCTTTTTCTTATCATAGTTTGTAGATGGAATGATCTTCAGTAATAAACAGTTTGTAGATGGAATGATCTTCAGTAATAAACAGTTTGTAGATGGAATGATCTTCAGTAATAAACAGTTTGTAGATGGAATGATCTTCAGTAATAAACTTTTCTTTCTTATCATAGTTTGTAGATGGAATGATCTTCAGTAATAAACTTTTTGTTTTTCTTATCATAGTTTGTAGATGGAATGATCTTCAGTAATAAACAGTTTGTAGATGGAATGATCTTCAGTAATAAACTTTTCTTTTTCTTATCATAGTTTGTAGATGGAATGATCTTCAGTAATAAACAGTTTGTAGATGGAATGATCTTCAGTAATAAACTTTTTCTTTTTCTTATCATAGTTTGTAGATGGAATGATCTTCAGTAATAAACAGTTTGTAGATGGAATGATCTTCAGTAATAAACTTTTCTTTTTCTTATCATAGTTTGTAGATGTGATCTTCAGTAATAAACTTTTTCTTTTTCTTATCATAGTTTGTAGATGGAATGATCTTCAGTAATAAACAGTTTGTAGATGGAATGATCTTCAGTAATAAACAGTTTGTAGATGGAATGATCTTCAGTAATAAACTTTTTCTTTTTCTTATCATAGTTTGTAGATGGAATGATCTTCAGTAATAAACAGTTTGTAGATGGAATGATCTTCAGTAATAAACTTTTCTTTTTCTTATCATAGTTTGTAGATGGAATGATCTTCAGTAATAAACAGTTTGTAGATGGAATGATCTTCAGTAATAAACAGTTTGTAGATGGAATGATCTTCAGTAATAAACTTTTTCTTTTTCTTATCATAGTTTGTAGATGGAATGATCTTCAGTAATAAACAGTTTGTAGATGGAATGATCTTCAGTAATAAACTTTTCTTTTCTTATCATAGTTTGTAGATGGAATGATCTTCAGTAATAAACAGTTTGTAGATGGAATGATCTTCAGTAATAAACAGTTTGTAGATGGAATGATCTTCAGTAATAAACTTTCTTTTTCTTATCATAGTTTGTAGATGGAATGATCTTCAGTAATAAACAGTTTGTAGATGGAATGATCTTCAGTAATAAACTTTTCTTTTTCTTATCATAGTTTGTAGATGGAATGATCTTCAGTAATAAACAGTTTGTAGATGGAATGATCTTCAGTAATAAACTTTTCTTTCTTATCATAGTTTGTAGATGGAATGATCTTCAGTAATAAACTTTGTTTTTCTTATCATAGTTTGTAGATGGAATGATCTTCAGTAATAAACAGTTTGTAGATGGAATGATCTTCAGTAATAAACAGTTTGTAGATGGAATGATCTTCAGTAATAAACAGTTTGTAGATGGAATGATCTTCAGTAATAAACTTTTTCTTTTTTTTATCATAGTTTGTAGATGGAATGATCTTCAGTAATAAACTTTTTCTTTCTTATCATAGTTTGTAGATGGAATGATCTTCAGTAATAAACAGTTTGTAGATGGAATGATCTTCAGTAATAAACTTTTTTCTTTTTCTTATCATAGTTTGTAGATGGAATGATCTTCAGTAATAAACTTTTTCTTTTTCTTATCATAGTTTGTAGATGGAATGATCTTCAGTAATAAACAGTTTGTAGATGGAATGATCTTCAGTAATAAACTTTTTCTTTTTCTTATCATAGTTTGTAGATGGAATGATCTTCAGTAATAAACAGTTTGTAGATGGAATGATCTTCAGTAATAAACAGTTTGTAGATGGAATGATCTTCAGTAATAAACTTTTCTTTTCTATCATAGTTTGTAGATGGAATGATCTTCAGTAATAAACAGTTTGTAGATGGAATGATCTTCAGTAATAAACAGTTTGTAGATGGAATGATCTTCAGTAATAAACAGTTTGTAGATGGAATGATCTTCAGTAATAAACTTTTCTTTTTTCTTATCATAGTTTGTAGATGGAATGATCTTCAGTAATAAACAGTTTGTAGATGGAATGATCTTCAGTAATAAACAGTTTGTAGATGGAATGATCTTCAGTAATAAACTTCTCTTATCATAGTTTGTAGATGGAATGATCTTCAGTAATAAACAGTTTGTAGATGGAATGATCTTCAGTAATAAACTTTTCTTTTCTTATCATAGTTTGTAGATGGAATGATCTTCAGTAATAAACAGTTTGTAGATGGAATGATCTTCAGTAATAAACTTTTTTTTTCTTATCATAGTTTGTAGATGGAATGATCTTCAGTAATAAACAGTTTGTAGATGGAATGATCTTCAGTAATAAACTTTTTCTTTTTCTTATCATAGTTTGTAGATGGAATGATCTTCAGTAATAAACAGTTTGTAGATGGAATGATCTTCAGTAATAAACTTTTTCTTTTTCTTATCATAGTTTGTAGATGGAATGATCTTCAGTAATAAATCTTTTTCTTATCATAGTTTGTAGATGGAATGATCTTCAGTAATAAACAGTTTGTAGATGGAATGATCTTCAGTAATAAACAGTTTGTAGATGGAATGATCTTCAGTAATAAACTTTTCTTTTTATCATAGTTTGTAGATGGAATGATCTTCAGTAATAAACAGTTTGTAGATGGAATGATCTTCAGTAATAAACTTTTCTTTTTCTTATCATAGTTTGTAGATGGAATGATCTTCAGTAATAAACAGTTTGTAGATGGAATGATCTTCAGTAATAAACTTTTTCTTTTTCTTATCATAGTTTGTAGATGGAATGATCTTCAGTAATAAACAGTTTGTAGATGGAATGATCTTCAGTAATAAACTTTTCTTTTTCTCTTAGTTTGTAGATGGAATGATCTTCAGTAATAAACTTTTTCTTTTTCTTATCATAGTTTGTAGATGGAATGATCTTCAGTAATAAACAGTTTGTAGATGGAATGATCTTCAGTAATAAACAGTTTGTAGATGGAATGATCTTCAGTAATAAACTTTTTCTTTTTCTTATCATAGTTTGTAGATGGAATGATCTTCAGTAATAAACAGTTTGTAGATGGAATGATCTTCAGTAATAAACTTTTCTTTTTCTTATCATAGTTTGTAGATGGAATGATCTTCAGTAATAAACAGTTTGTAGATGGAATGATCTTCAGTAATAAACAGTTTGTAGATGGAATGATCTTCAGTAATAAACTTTTTCTTTTCTTATCATAGTTTGTAGATGGAATGATCTTCAGTAATAAACAGTTTGTAGATGGAATGATCTTCAGTAATAAACTTTTTCTTTTTCTTATCATAGTTTGTAGATGGAATGATCTTCAGTAATAAACAGTTTGTAGATGGAATGATCTTCAGTAATAAACAGTTTGTAGATGGAATGATCTTCAGTAATAAACTTTTCTTTTTATCATAGTTTGTAGATGGAATGATCTTCAGTAATAAACAGTTTGTAGATGGAATGATCTTCAGTAATAAACTTTTCTTTCTCTATCCATAGTTTGTAGATGGAATGATCTTCAGTAATAAACAGTTTGTAGATGGAATGATCTTCAGTAATAAACTTTTTCTTTTTCTTATCATAGTTTGTAGATGGAATGATCTTCAGTAATAAACTTTTACTTGGATATCATGATTTGTAGATGGAATGATCTTCAGTAATAAACAGTTTGTAGATGGAATGATCTTCAGTAATAAACAGTTTGTAGATGGAATGATCTTCAGTAATAAACAGTTTGTAGATGGAATGATCTTCAGTAATAAACTTTTTCTTTTTCTTATCATAGTTTGTAGATGGAATGATCTTCAGTAATAAACTTTTCTTTTTCTTATCATAGTTTGTAGATGGAATGATCTTCAGTAATAAACAGTTTGTAGATGGAATGATCTTCAGTAATAAACTTTTTCTTTTTCTTATCATAGTTTGTAGATGGAATGATCTTCAGTAATAAACAGTTTGTAGATGGAATGATCTTCAGTAATAAACTTCGTTTTCTTATCATAGTTTGTAGATGGAATGATCTTCAGTAATAAACTTTTTGTTTTTCTTATCATAGTTTGTAGATGGAATGATCTTCAGTAATAAACTTTTTCTTTTTCTTATCATAGTTTGTAGATGGAATGATCTTCAGTAATAAACAGTTTGTAGATGGAATGATCTTCAGTAATAAACTTTTTCTTTTCTTATCATAGTTTGTAGATGGAATGATCTTCAGTAATAAACAGTTTGTAGATGGAATGATCTTCAGTAATAAACTTTTTCTTTTTCTTATCATAGTTTGTAGATGGAATGATCTTCAGTAATAAACAGTTTGTAGATGGAATGATCTTCAGTAATAAACAGTTTGTAGATGGAATGATCTTCAGTAATAAACAGTTTGTAGATGGAATGATCTTCAGTAATAAACTTTTTCTTTTCTTATCATAGTTTGTAGATGGAATGATCTTCAGTAATAAACAGTTTGTAGATGGAATGATCTTCAGTAATAAACAGTTTGTAGATGGAATGATCTTCAGTAATAAACTTCTTCTTATCATAGTTTGTAGATGGAATGATCTTCAGTAATAAACAGTTTGTAGATGGAATGATCTTCAGTAATAAACTTTTCTTCATATCATTTGTAGATGGAATGATCTTCAGTAATAAACAGTTTGTAGATGGAATGATCTTCAGTAATAAACTTTTTTTTTTTCTTATCATAGTTTGTAGATGGAATGATCTTCAGTAATAAACAGTTTGTAGATGGAATGATCTTCAGTAATAAACTTTTTCTTTTCTTATCATAGTTTGTAGATGGAATGATCTTCAGTAATAAACAGTTTGTAGATGGAATGATCTTCAGTAATAAACTTTTTCTTTTTCTTATCATAGTTTGTAGATGGAATGATCTTCAGTAATAAACTTTTTCTTTTTCTTATCATAGTTTGTAGATGGAATGATCTTCAGTAATAAACAGTTTGTAGATGGAATGATCTTCAGTAATAAACAGTTTGTAGATGGAATGATCTTCAGTAATAAACTTTTCTTTTCTTATCATAGTTTGTAGATGGAATGATCTTCAGTAATAAACAGTTTGTAGATGGAATGATCTTCAGTAATAAACTTTTTCTTTTTCTTATCATAGTTTGTAGATGGAATGATCTTCAGTAATAAACAGTTTGTAGATGGAATGATCTTCAGTAATAAACTTTTCTTTTTCTTATCATAGTTTGTAGATGGAATGATCTTCAGTAATAAACTTTTTCTTTTTCTTATCATAGTTTGTAGATGGAATGATCTTCAGTAATAAACAGTTTGTAGATGGAATGATCTTCAGTAATAAACTTTTTCTTTTCTTATCATAGTTTGTAGATGGAATGATCTTCAGTAATAAACTTTCTTTTCTTATCATAGTTTGTAGATGGAATGATCTTCAGTAATAAACAGTTTGTAGATGGAATGATCTTCAGTAATAAACTTTCTTTTTCTTATCATAGTTTGTAGATGGAATGATCTTCAGTAATAAACTTTTTCTTTTTCTTATCATAGTTTGTAGATGGAATGATCTTCAGTAATAAACAGTTTGTAGATGGAATGATCTTCAGTAATAAACTTTTTCTTTTTCTTATCATAGTTTGTAGATGGAATGATCTTCAGTAATAAACAGTTTGTAGATGGAATGATCTTCAGTAATAAACAGTTTGTAGATGGAATGATCTTCAGTAATAAACTTTTTCTTATCATAGTTTGTAGATGGAATGATCTTCAGTAATAAACAGTTTGTAGATGGAATGATCTTCAGTAATAAACAGTTTGTAGATGGAATGATCTTCAGTAATAAACAGTTTGTAGATGGAATGATCTTCAGTAATAAACTTTTTCTTTTCTTATCATAGTTTGTAGATGGAATGATCTTCAGTAATAAACAGTTTGTAGATGGAATGATCTTCAGTAATAAACAGTTTGTAGATGGAATGATCTTCAGTAATAAACTTCTCTTATCATAGTTTGTAGATGGAATGATCTTCAGTAATAAACAGTTTGTAGATGGAATGATCTTCAGTAATAAACTTTTTCTTTTTCTTATCATAGTTTGTAGATGGAATGATCTTCAGTAATAAACAGTTTGTAGATGGAATGATCTTCAGTAATAAACTTTTCTTTTTCTTATCATAGTTTGTAGATGGAATGATCTTCAGTAATAAACAGTTTGTAGATGGAATGATCTTCAGTAATAAACAGTTTGTAGATGGAATGATCTTCAGTAATAAACTTTTCTTTTTCTTATCATAGTTTGTAGATGGAATGATCTTCAGTAATAAACAGTTTGTAGATGGAATGATCTTCAGTAATAAACTTTTTCTTTTTCTTATCATAGTTTGTAGATGGAATGATCTTCAGTAATAAACAGTTTGTAGATGGAATGATCTTCAGTAATAAACTTTTCTTTTTCTTATCATAGTTTGTAGATGGAATGATCTTCAGTAATAAACTTTTCTTTTTCTTATCATAGTTTGTAGATGGAATGATCTTCAGTAATAAACAGTTTGTAGATGGAATGATCTTCAGTAATAAACTTTTTCTTTTTCTTATCATAGTTTGTAGATGGAATGATCTTCAGTAATAAACAGTTTGTAGATGGAATGATCTTCAGTAATAAACTTTTCTTTTCTTATCATAGTTTGTAGATGGAATGATCTTCAGTAATAAACAGTTTGTAGATGGAATGATCTTCAGTAATAAACTTTTTCTTTTTCTTATCATAGTTTGTAGATGGAATGATCTTCAGTAATAAACTTTTTCTTTTTCTTATCATAGTTTGTAGATGGAATGATCTTCAGTAATAAACAGTTTGTAGATGGAATGATCTTCAGTAATAAACAGTTTGTAGATGGGATGATCTTCAGTAATAAACTTTTCTTTTTCATATCATAGTTTGTAGATGGAATGATCTTCAGTAATAAACAGTTTGTAGATGGAATGATCTTCAGTAATAAACTTTTCTTTTTCTTATCATAGTTTGTAGATGGAATGATCTTCAGTAATAAACAGTTTGTAGATGGAATGATCTTCAGTAATAAACAGTTTGTAGATGGAATGATCTTCAGTAATAAACTTTTTCTTTTCTTATCATAGTTTGTAGATGGAATGATCTTCAGTAATAAACAGTTTGTAGATGGAATGATCTTCAGTAATAAACTTTTTCTTTTTCTTATCATAGTTTGTAGATGGAATGATCTTCAGTAATAAACAGTTTGTAGATGGAATGATCTTCAGTAATAAACTTTTTCTTTCTTATCATAGTTTGTAGATGGAATGATCTTCAGTAATAAACTTTTTCTTTTCTTATCATAGTTTGTAGATGGAATGATCTTCAGTAATAAACAGTTTGTAGATGGAATGATCTTCAGTAATAAACTTTTTCTTTTTCTTATCATAGTTTGTAGATGGAATGATCTTCAGTAATAAACAGTTTGTAGATGGAATGATCTTCAGTAATAAACAGTTTGTAGATGGAATGATCTTCAGTAATAAACTTTTCTTTTTTTCTTATCATAGTTTGTAGATGGAATGATCTTCAGTAATAAACAGTTTGTAGATGGAATGATCTTCAGTAATAAACTTTTTTTTTTTCTTATCATAGTTTGTAGATGGAATGATCTTCAGTAATAAACTTTTTCTTTTTCTTATCATAGTTTGTAGATGGAATGATCTTCAGTAATAAACAGTTTGTAGATGGAATGATCTTCAGTAATAAACTTTTCTTTTTCTTATCATAGTTTGTAGATGGAATGATCTTCAGTAATAAACAGTTTGTAGATGGAATGATCTTCAGTAATAAACAGTTTGTAGATGGAATGATCTTCAGTAATAAACTTTTTTCTTATCATAGTTTGTAGATGGAATGATCTTCAGTAATAAACAGTTTGTAGATGGAATGATCTTCAGTAATAAACAGTTTGTAGATGGAATGATCTTCAGTAATAAACAGTTTGTAGATGGAATGATCTTCAGTAATAAACTTTTTCTTTTCTTATCATAGTTTGTAGATGGAATGATCTTCAGTAATAAACTTTTTCTTTCTTATCATAGTTTGTAGATGGAATGATCTTCAGTAATAAACTTTTCTTTATTATAGTTTGTAGATGGAATGATCTTCAGTAATAAACAGTTTGTAGATGGAATGATCTTCAGTAATAAACTTTTCTTTTTCTTATCATAGTTTGTAGATGGAATGATCTTCAGTAATAAACTTTTTCTTTTCTTATCATAGTTTGTAGATGGAATGATCTTCAGTAATAAACAGTTTGTAGATGGAATGATCTTCAGTAATAAACTTTTTCTTTTTCTTATCATAGTTTGTAGATGGAATGATCTTCAGTAATAAACAGTTTGTAGATGGAATGATCTTCAGTAATAAACAGTTTGTAGATGGAATGATCTTCAGTAATAAACAGTTTGTAGATGGAATGATCTTCAGTAATAAACTTTTCTTTTTTCTTATCATAGTTTGTAGATGGAATGATCTTCAGTAATAAACAGTTTGTAGATGGAATGATCTTCAGTAATAAACTTTTTCTTTTTCTTATCATAGTTTGTAGATGGAATGATCTTCAGTAATAAACAGTTTGTAGATGGAATGATCTTCAGTAATAAACTTTTTCTTATCATAGTTTGTAGATGGAATGATCTTCAGTAATAAACTTTTTCTTTTTCTTATCATAGTTTGTAGATGGAATGATCTTCAGTAATAAACAGTTTGTAGATGGAATGATCTTCAGTAATAAACTTTTTCTTTTCTTATCATAGTTTGTAGATGGAATGATCTTCAGTAATAAACAGTTTGTAGATGGAATGATCTTCAGTAATAAACTTCTTTCTTATCATAGTTTGTAGATGGAATGATCTTCAGTAATAAACAGTTTGTAGATGGAATGATCTTCAGTAATAAACTTTTTCTTTTTCTTATCATAGTTTGTAGATGGAATGATCTTCAGTAATAAACTTTTCTTTTTCTTATCATAGTTTGTAGATGGAATGATCTTCAGTAATAAACAGTTTGTAGATGGAATGATCTTCAGTAATAAACTTTTCTTTCTTATCATAGTTTGTAGATGGAATGATCTTCAGTAATAAACAGTTTGTAGATGGAATGATCTTCAGTAATAAACAGTTTGTAGATGGAATGATCTTCAGTAATAAACTTTTTTTTTTCTTATCATAGTTTGTAGATGGAATGATCTTCAGTAATAAACAGTTTGTAGATGGAATGATCTTCAGTAATAAACAGTTTGTAGATGGAATGATCTTCAGTAATAAACAGTTTGTAGATGGAATGATCTTCAGTAATAAACTTTTTCTTTTCTTATCATAGTTTGTAGATGGAATGATCTTCAGTAATAAACAGTTTGTAGATGGAATGATCTTCAGTAATAAACAGTTTGTAGATGGAATGATCTTCAGTAATAAACTTCTCTTATCATAGTTTGTAGATGGAATGATCTTCAGTAATAAACAGTTTGTAGATGGAATGATCTTCAGTAATAAACTTTTCTTTTTCTTATCATAGTTTGTAGATGGAATGATCTTCAGTAATAAACAGTTTGTAGATGGAATGATCTTCAGTAATAAACTTTTTCTTTTTCTTATCATAGTTTGTAGATGGAATGATCTTCAGTAATAAACAGTTTGTAGATGGAATGATCTTCAGTAATAAACTTTTTCTTTTTCTTATCATAGTTTGTAGATGGAATGATCTTCAGTAATAAACAGTTTGTAGATGGAATGATCTTCAGTAATAAACAGTTTGTAGATGGAATGATCTTCAGTAATAAACTTTTCATTTCTTATCATAGTTTGTAGATGGAATGATCTTCAGTAATAAACTTTTTCTTTTTCTTATCATAGTTTGTAGATGGAATGATCTTCAGTAATAAACAGTTTGTAGATGGAATGATCTTCAGTAATAAACTTTTTCTTTTTCTTATCATAGTTTGTAGATGGAATGATCTTCAGTAATAAACTTTTCTTTTTTCTTATCATAGTTTGTAGATGGAATGATCTTCAGTAATAAACAGTTTGTAGATGGAATGATCTTCAGTAATAAACTTTTCTTTTTCTTATCATAGTTTGTAGATGGAATGATCTTCAGTAATAAACAGTTTGTAGATGGAATGATCTTCAGTAATAAACTTTTTCTTTTTCTTATCATAGTTTGTAGATGGAATGATCTTCAGTAATAAACAGTTTGTAGATGGAATGATCTTCAGTAATAAACTTTTTCTTTTTCTTATCATAGTTTGTAGATGGAATGATCTTCAGTAATAAACAGTTTGTAGATGGAATGATCTTCAGTAATAAACAGTTTGTAGATGGAATGATCTTCAGTAATAAACAGTTTGTAGATGGAATGATCTTCAGTAATAAACTTTTCTTTTTCTTATCATAGTTTGTAGATGGAATGATCTTCAGTAATAAACAGTTTGTAGATGGAATGATCTTCAGTAATAAACAGTTTGTAGATGGAATGATCTTCAGTAATAAACTTTTCTTATCATAGTTTGTAGATGGAATGATCTTCAGTAATAAACAGTTTGTAGATGGAATGATCTTCAGTAATAAACAGTTTGTAGATGGAATGATCTTCAGTAATAAACAGTTTGTAGATGGAATGATCTTCAGTAATAAACTTTTCTTTTTCTTATCATAGTTTGTAGATGGAATGATCTTCAGTAATAAACTTTTTCTTTTTCATAGTTTGTAGATGGAATGATCTTCAGTAATAAACTTTTTCTTTTCTTATCATAGTTTGTAGATGGAATGATCTTCAGTAATAAACAGTTTGTAGATGGAATGATCTTCAGTAATAAACTTTTTCTTTTTCTTATCATAGTTTGTAGATGGAATGATCTTCAGTAATAAACTTTTCTTTTTCTTATCATAGTTTGTAGATGGAATGATCTTCAGTAATAAACAGTTTGTAGATGGAATGATCTTCAGTAATAAACTTTTTCTTTTCTTATCATAGTTTGTAGATGGAATGATCTTCAGTAATAAACAGTTTGTAGATGGAATGATCTTCAGTAATAAACAGTTTGTAGATGGAATGATCTTCAGTAATAAACAGTTTGTAGATGGAATGATCTTCAGTAATAAACTTTTTCTTTTTCTTATCATAGTTTGTAGATGGAATGATCTTCAGTAATAAACAGTTTGTAGATGGAATGATCTTCAGTAATAAACTTTTTCTTTTTCTTATCATAGTTTGTAGATGGAATGATCTTCAGTAATAAACAGTTTGTAGATGGAATGATCTTCAGTAATAAACTTTTTCTTTTCTTATCATAGTTTGTAGATGGAATGATCTTCAGTAATAAACTTTTTCTTTTTCTTATCATAGTTTGTAGATGGAATGATCTTCAGTAATAAACAGTTTGTAGATGGAATGATCTTCAGTAATAAACTTTTTCTTTTTCTTATCATAGTTTGTAGATGGAATGATCTTCAGTAATAAACAGTTTGTAGATGGAATGATCTTCAGTAATAAACTTTTTCTTTTTCTTATCATAGTTTGTAGATGGAATGATCTTCAGTAATAAACAGTTTGTAGATGGAATGATCTTCAGTAATAAACTTTTTCTTTTTCTTATCATAGTTTGTAGATGGAATGATCTTCAGTAATAAACTTTTTCTTTTTCTTATCATAGTTTGTAGATGGAATGATCTTCAGTAATAAACAGTTTGTAGATGGAATGATCTTCAGTAATAAACTTTTTCTTTTTCTTATCATAGTTTGTAGATGGAATGATCTTCAGTAATAAACAGTTTGTAGATGGAATGATCTTCAGTAATAAACAGTTTGTAGATGGAATGATCTTCAGTAATAAACTTTTTCTTTTCTTATCATAGTTTGTAGATGGAATGATCTTCAGTAATAAACAGTTTGTAGATGGAATGATCTTCAGTAATAAACAGTTTGTAGATGGAATGATCTTCAGTAATAAACAGTTTGTAGATGGAATGATCTTCAGTAATAAACTTTTTCTTTTTCTTATCATAGTTTGTAGATGGAATGATCTTCAGTAATAAACAGTTTGTAGATGGAATGATCTTCAGTAATAAACAGTTTGTAGATGGAATGATCTTCAGTAATAAACTTCTCTTATCATAGTTTGTAGATGGAATGATCTTCAGTAATAAACAGTTTGTAGATGGAATGATCTTCAGTAATAAACTTTTTCTTTTTCTTATCATAGTTTGTAGATGGAATGATCTTCAGTAATAAACAGTTTGTAGATGGAATGATCTTCAGTAATAAACTTTTTCTTTTTCTTATCATAGTTTGTAGATGGAATGATCTTCAGTAATAAACAGTTTGTAGATGGAATGATCTTCAGTAATAAACTTTTTTTTTCTTATCATAGTTTGTAGATGGAATGATCTTCAGTAATAAACAGTTTGTAGATGGAATGATCTTCAGTAATAAACAGTTTGTAGATGGAATGATCTTCAGTAATAAACTTTTTCTTTTTCTTATCATAGTTTGTAGATGGAATGATCTTCAGTAATAAACAGTTTGTAGATGGAATGATCTTCAGTAATAAACTTTTTCTTTTTCTTATCATAGTTTGTAGATGGAATGATCTTCAGTAATAAACAGTTTGTAGATGGAATGATCTTCAGTAATAAACTTTTCTTTTTCATATATAGTTTGTAGATGGAATGATCTTCAGTAATAAACTTTCTTTTTCTTATCATAGTTTGTAGATGGAATGATCTTCAGTAATAAACAGTTTGTAGATGGAATGATCTTCAGTAATAAACTTTTTCTTTTCTTATCATAGTTTGTAGATGGAATGATCTTCAGTAATAAACAGTTTGTAGATGGAATGATCTTCAGTAATAAACTTTTTCTTTTTCTTATCATAGTTTGTAGATGGAATGATCTTCAGTAATAAACAGTTTGTAGATGGAATGATCTTCAGTAATAAACTTTTTCTTTTTCTTATCATAGTTTGTAGATGGAATGATCTTCAGTAATAAACTTTTCTTTTTCTTATCATAGTTTGTAGATGGAATGATCTTCAGTAATAAACAGTTTGTAGATGGAATGATCTTCAGTAATAAACAGTTTGTAGATGGAATGATCTTCAGTAATAAACTTTTCTTTTTCTTATCATAGTTTGTAGATGGAATGATCTTCAGTAATAAACAGTTTGTAGATGGAATGATCTTCAGTAATAAACTTTTTCTTTTTCTTATCATAGTTTGTAGATGGAATGATCTTCAGTAATAAACAGTTTGTAGATGGAATGATCTTCAGTAATAAACAGTTTGTAGATGGAATGATCTTCAGTAATAAACTTTTCTTTTTCTTATCATAGTTTGTAGATGGAATGATCTTCAGTAATAAACAGTTTGTAGATGGAATGATCTTCAGTAATAAACTTTTCTTTCTTATCATAGTTTGTAGATGGAATGATCTTCAGTAATAAACAGTTTGTAGATGGAATGATCTTCAGTAATAAACTTTTTCTTTTTCTTATCATAGTTTGTAGATGGAATGATCTTCAGTAATAAACTTTTTCTTTTTCTTATCATAGTTTGTAGATGGAATGATCTTCAGTAATAAACAGTTTGTAGATGGAATGATCTTCAGTAATAAACTTTTCTTTTTCTTATCATAGTTTGTAGATGGAATGATCTTCAGTAATAAACAGTTTGTAGATGGAATGATCTTCAGTAATAAACAGTTTGTAGATGGAATGATCTTCAGTAATAAACTTTCTCTTATCATAGTTTGTAGATGGAATGATCTTCAGTAATAAACAGTTTGTAGATGGAATGATCTTCAGTAATAAACAGTTTGTAGATGGAATGATCTTCAGTAATAAACTTTTTCTTTTTCTTATCATAGTTTGTAGATGGAATGATCTTCAGTAATAAACAGTTTGTAGATGGAATGATCTTCAGTAATAAACTTTTCTTTTCTTATCATAGTTTGTAGATGGAATGATCTTCAGTAATAAACTTTTTCTTTTTCTTATCATAGTTTGTAGATGGAATGATCTTCAGTAATAAACAGTTTGTAGATGGAATGATCTTCAGTAATAAACTTTTTCTTTTTCTTATCATAGTTTGTAGATGGAATGATCTTCAGTAATAAACAGTTTGTAGATGGAATGATCTTCAGTAATAAACAGTTTGTAGATGGAATGATCTTCAGTAATAAACTTTTTCTTATCATAGTTTGTAGATGGAATGATCTTCAGTAATAAACAGTTTGTAGATGGAATGATCTTCAGTAATAAACAGTTTGTAGATGGAATGATCTTCAGTAATAAACAGTTTGTAGATGGAATGATCTTCAGTAATAAACATTTTCTTTTTCTTATCATAGTTTGTAGATGGAATGATCTTCAGTAATAAACTTTTTCTTATCATAGTTTGTAGATGGAATGATCTTCAGTAATAAACTTTTTCTTTTTCTTATCATAGTTTGTAGATGGAATGATCTTCAGTAATAAACAGTTTGTAGATGGAATGATCTTCAGTAATAAACTTTTTCTTTTTCTAATCATAGTTTGTAGATGGAATGATCTTCAGTAATAAACTTTTTCTTTTTCTTATCATAGTTTGTAGATGGAATGATCTTCAGTAATAAACAGTTTGTAGATGGAATGATCTTCAGTAATAAACTTTTCTTTTTCTTATCATAGTTTGTAGATGGAATGATCTTCAGTAATAAACAGTTTGTAGATGGAATGATCTTCAGTAATAAACTTTTTCTTTTTCTTATCATAGTTTGTAGATGGAATGATCTTCAGTAATAAACAGTTTGTAGATGGAATGATCTTCAGTAATAAACAGTTTGTAGATGGAATGATCTTCAGTAATAAACAGTTTGTAGATGGAATGATCTTCAGTAATAAACTTTTTCTTTTTATCATAGTTTGTAGATGGAATGATCTTCAGTAATAAACAGTTTGTAGATGGAATGATCTTCAGTAATAAACTTTTTCTTTTCTTATCATAGTTTGTAGATGGAATGATCTTCAGTAATAAACAGTTTGTAGATGGAATGATCTTCAGTAATAAACTTTTTCTTTTTCTTATCATAGTTTGTAGATGGAATGATCTTCAGTAATAAACTTTTTCTTTTCTTATCATAGTTTGTAGATGGAATGATCTTCAGTAATAAACAGTTTGTAGATGGAATGATCTTCAGTAATAAACTTTTTCTTTTCTTATCATAGTTTGTAGATGGAATGATCTTCAGTAATAAACAGTTTGTAGATGGAATGATCTTCAGTAATAAACAGTTTGTAGATGGAATGATCTTCAGTAATAAACTTTTTCTTTCTTATCATAGTTTGTAGATGGAATGATCTTCAGTAATAAACTTTCTTTTTCTTATCATAGTTTGTAGATGGAATGATCTTCAGTAATAAACAGTTTGTAGATGGAATGATCTTCAGTAATAAACTTTTTCTTTTTCTTATCATAGTTTGTAGATGGAATGATCTTCAGTAATAAACAGTTTGTAGATGGAATGATCTTCAGTAATAAACAGTTTGTAGATGGAATGATCTTCAGTAATAAACTTTTCTTTCTTATCATAGTTTGTAGATGGAATGATCTTCAGTAATAAACAGTTTGTAGATGGAATGATCTTCAGTAATAAACAGTTTGTAGATGGAATGATCTTCAGTAATAAACAGTTTGTAGATGGAATGATCTTCAGTAATAAACTTTTTTTTTTCTTATCATAGTTTGTAGATGGAATGATCTTCAGTAATAAACAGTTTGTAGATGGAATGATCTTCAGTAATAAACAGTTTGTAGATGGAATGATCTTCAGTAATAAACTTCTTCTTATCATAGTTTGTAGATGGAATGATCTTCAGTAATAAACAGTTTGTAGATGGAATGATCTTCAGTAATAAACTTTTCTTTTTCTTATCATAGTTTGTAGATGGAATGATCTTCAGTAATAAACAGTTTGTAGATGGAATGATCTTCAGTAATAAACTTTTCTTTTTCTTATCATAGTTTGTAGATGGAATGATCTTCAGTAATAAACAGTTTGTAGATGGAATGATCTTCAGTAATAAACTTTTCTTTTCCTTAGTTTGTAGATGGAATGATCTTCAGTAATAAACAGTTTGTAGATGGAATGATCTTCAGTAATAAACAGTTTGTAGATGGAATGATCTTCAGTAATAAACTTTTTCTTTTTCTTATCATAGTTTGTAGATGGAATGATCTTCAGTAATAAACAGTTTGTAGATGGAATGATCTTCAGTAATAAACTTTTTCTTTTTCTTATCATAGTTTGTAGATGGAATGATCTTCAGTAATAAACAGTTTGTAGATGGAATGATCTTCAGTAATAAACTTTTTCTTTCTTATCATAGTTTGTAGATGGAATGATCTTCAGTAATAAACTTTTTCTTTTCTTATCATAGTTTGTAGATGGAATGATCTTCAGTAATAAACAGTTTGTAGATGGAATGATCTTCAGTAATAAACTTTTTCTTTTTCTTATCATAGTTTGTAGATGGAATGATCTTCAGTAATAAACAGTTTGTAGATGGAATGATCTTCAGTAATAAACTTTTTCTTTTCTTATCATAGTTTGTAGATGGAATGATCTTCAGTAATAAACAGTTTGTAGATGGAATGATCTTCAGTAATAAACTTTTTCTTTTTCTTATCATAGTTTGTAGATGGAATGATCTTCAGTAATAAACTTTTTCTTTTTCTTATCATAGTTTGTAGATGGAATGATCTTCAGTAATAAACAGTTTGTAGATGGAATGATCTTCAGTAATAAACTTTTTCTTTTCTTATCATAGTTTGTAGATGGAATGATCTTCAGTAATAAACAGTTTGTAGATGGAATGATCTTCAGTAATAAACTTTTCTTTTCTTATCATAGTTTGTAGATGGAATGATCTTCAGTAATAAACAGTTTGTAGATGGAATGATCTTCAGTAATAAACAGTTTGTAGATGGAATGATCTTCAGTAATAAACAGTTTGTAGATGGAATGATCTTCAGTAATAAACTTTTTCTTTTTCTTATCATAGTTTGTAGATGGAATGATCTTCAGTAATAAACAGTTTGTAGATGGAATGATCTTCAGTAATAAACAGTTTGTAGATGGAATGATCTTCTTATCATAGTTTGTAGATGGAATGATCTTCAGTAATAAACAGTTTGTAGATGGAATGATCTTCAGTAATAAACTTTTTCTTTTTCTTATCATAGTTTGTAGATGGAATGATCTTCAGTAATAAACAGTTTGTAGATGGAATGATCTTCAGTAATAAACTTTTTCTTTTCTTATCATAGTTTGTAGATGGAATGATCTTCAGTAATAAACAGTTTGTAGATGGAATGATCTTCAGTAATAAACTTTTTCTTTTTCTTATCATAGTTTGTAGATGGAATGATCTTCAGTAATAAACAGTTTGTAGATGGAATGATCTTCAGTAATAAACAGTTTGTAGATGGAATGATCTTCAGTAATAAACTTTTCTTTTTCTTATCATAGTTTGTAGATGGAATGATCTTCAGTAATAAACAGTTTGTAGATGGAATGATCTTCAGTAATAAACTTTTTCTTTTTCTTATCATAGTTTGTAGATGGAATGATCTTCAGTAATAAACAGTTTGTAGATGGAATGATCTTCAGTAATAAACTTTTTCTTTCTTATCATAGTTTGTAGATGGAATGATCTTCAGTAATAAACTTTTTCTTTTTCTTATCATAGTTTGTAGATGGAATGATCTTCAGTAATAAACAGTTTGTAGATGGAATGATCTTCAGTAATAAACTTTTTCTTTTTCTTATCATAGTTTGTAGATGGAATGATCTTCAGTAATAAACAGTTTGTAGATGGAATGATCTTCAGTAATAAACTTTTTCTTTTCTTATCATAGTTTGTAGATGGAATGATCTTCAGTAATAAACAGTTTGTAGATGGAATGATCTTCAGTAATAAACTTTTTCTTTCTTATCATAGTTTGTAGATGGAATGATCTTCAGTAATAAACTTTTCTTTTTTTATCATAGTTTGTAGATGGAATGATCTTCAGTAATAAACAGTTTGTAGATGGAATGATCTTCAGTAATAAACAGTTTGTAGATGGAATGATCTTCAGTAATAAACTTTTTCTTTTTCTTATCATAGTTTGTAGATGGAATGATCTTCAGTAATAAACAGTTTGTAGATGGAATGATCTTCAGTAATAAACTTTTTTCTTATCATAGTTTGTAGATGGAATGATCTTCAGTAATAAACAGTTTGTAGATGGAATGATCTTCAGTAATAAACAGTTTGTAGATGGAATGATCTTCAGTAATAAACTTTTTCTTTTTCTTATCATAGTTTGTAGATGGAATGATCTTCAGTAATAAACAGTTTGTAGATGGAATGATCTTCAGTAATAAACTTTTCTTTTTCTTATCATAGTTTGTAGATGGAATGATCTTCAGTAATAAACAGTTTGTAGATGGAATGATCTTCAGTAATAAACTTTCTTTTTCTTATCATAGTTTGTAGATGGAATGATCTTCAGTAATAAACTTTTCTTTTTTCTTATCATAGTTTGTAGATGGAATGATCTTCAGTAATAAACAGTTTGTAGATGGAATGATCTTCAGTAATAAACTTTTCTTTTTCTTATCATAGTTTGTAGATGGAATGATCTTCAGTAATAAACAGTTTGTAGATGGAATGATCTTCAGTAATAAACAGTTTGTAGATGGAATGATCTTCAGTAATAAACTTTTCTTATCATAGTTTGTAGATGGAATGATCTTCAGTAATAAACAGTTTGTAGATGGAATGATCTTCAGTAATAAACAGTTTGTAGATGGAATGATCTTCAGTAATAAACAGTTTGTAGATGGAATGATCTTCAGTAATAAACTTTTTCTTTTTCTTATCATAGTTTGTAGATGGAATGATCTTCAGTAATAAACCTTTTCTTTTTCTTATCATAGTTTGTAGATGGAATGATCTTCAGTAATAAACTTTTCTTTTTCTTATCATAGTTTGTAGATGGAATGATCTTCAGTAATAAACAGTTTGTAGATGGAATGATCTTCAGTAATAAACTTTTTCTTTTTCTTATCATAGTTTGTAGATGGAATGATCTTCAGTAATAAACTTTTTCTTTTTCTTATCATAGTTTGTAGATGGAATGATCTTCAGTAATAAACAGTTTGTAGATGGAATGATCTTCAGTAATAAACTTTTTTTTTTTCTTATCATAGTTTGTAGATGGAATGATCTTCAGTAATAAACAGTTTGTAGATGGAATGATCTTCAGTAATAAACAGTTTGTAGATGGAATGATCTTCAGTAATAAACTTTTTCTTTTTCTTATCATAGTTTGTAGATGGAATGATCTTCAGTAATAAACAGTTTGTAGATGGAATGATCTTCAGTAATAAACTTTTTCTTTTTCTTATCATAGTTTGTAGATGGAATGATCTTCAGTAATAAACAGTTTGTAGATGGAATGATCTTCAGTAATAAACAGTTTTGTAGATGGAATGATCTTCAGTAATAAACTTTCTTATCATAGTTTGTAGATGGAATGATCTTCAGTAATAAACAGTTTGTAGATGGAATGATCTTCAGTAATAAACTTTTCTTTTCTTATCATAGTTTGTAGATGGAATGATCTTCAGTAATAAACAGTTTGTAGATGGAATGATCTTCAGTAATAAACAGTTTGTAGATGGAATGATCTTCAGTAATAAACAGTTTGTAGATGGAATGATCTTCAGTAATAAACTTTTTCTTTTTCTTATCATAGTTTGTAGATGGAATGATCTTCAGTAATAAACAGTTTGTAGATGGAATGATCTTCAGTAATAAACAGTTTGTAGATGGAATGATCTTCAGTAATAAACTTTTTCTTTTTCTTATCATAGTTTGTAGATGGAATGATCTTCAGTAATAAACTTTTTCTTTCTTATCATAGTTTGTAGATGGAATGATCTTCAGTAATAAACAGTTTGTAGATGGAATGATCTTCAGTAATAAACTTTTTCTTTTTCTTATCATAGTTTGTAGATGGAATGATCTTCAGTAATAAACAGTTTGTAGATGGAATGATCTTCAGTAATAAACTTTTTCTTTCTTATCATAGTTTGTAGATGGAATGATCTTCAGTAATAAACAGTTTGTAGATGGAATGATCTTCAGTAATAAACAGTTTGTAGATGGAATGATCTTCAGTAATAAACTTTTTCTTTTCTTATCATAGTTTGTAGATGGAATGATCTTCAGTAATAAACTATTTGTCTTTTTCTTATCATAGTTTGTAGATGGAATGATCTTCAGTAATAAACTTTTTCTTTTTCTTATCATAGTTTGTAGATGGAATGATCTTCAGTAATAAACAGTTTGTAGATGGAATGATCTTCAGTAATAAACAGTTTGTAGATGGAATGATCTTCAGTAATAAACTTTTCTTTTTCTTATCATAGTTTGTAGATGGAATGATCTTCAGTAATAAACAGTTTGTAGATGGAATGATCTTCAGTAATAAACTTTTTCTTTCTTATCATAGTTTGTAGATGGAATGATCTTCAGTAATAAACAGTTTGTAGATGGAATGATCTTCAGTAATAAACAGTTTGTAGATGGAATGATCTTCAGTAATAAACTTTTTCTTTTTCTTATCATAGTTTGTAGATGGAATGATCTTCAGTAATAAACAGTTTGTAGATGGAATGATCTTCAGTAATAAACTTTTTCTTTTTCTTATCATAGTTTGTAGATGGAATGATCTTCAGTAATAAACAGTTTGTAGATGGAATGATCTTCAGTAATAAACTTTTTCTTTTTCTTATCATAGTTTGTAGATGGAATGATCTTCAGTAATAAACAGTTTGTAGATGGAATGATCTTCAGTAATAAACAGTTTGTAGATGGAATGATCTTCAGTAATAAACTTTTCTTTTCTTATCATAGTTTGTAGATGGAATGATCTTCAGTAATAAACAGTTTGTAGATGGAATGATCTTCAGTAATAAACAGTTTGTAGATGGAATGATCTTCAGTAATAAACTTTTTCTTTTTCTTATCATAGTTTGTAGATGGAATGATCTTCAGTAATAAACAGTTTGTAGATGGAATGATCTTCAGTAATAAACAGTTTGTAGATGGAATGATCTTCAGTAATAAACTTTTTCTTTTTCTTATCATAGTTTGTAGATGGAATGATCTTCAGTAATAAACAGTTTGTAGATGGAATGATCTTCAGTAATAGGAGCACTCTTTCTTTTTCTTATCATAGTTTGTAGATGGAATGATCTTCAGTAATAAACAGTTTGTAGATGGAATGATCTTCAGTAATAAACTTTTTCTTTTTCTTATCATAGTTTGTAGATGGAATGATCTTCAGTAATAAACTTTTCTTTTTCTTATCATAGTTTGTAGATGGAATGATCTTCAGTAATAAACAGTTTGTAGATGGAATGATCTTCAGTAATAAACTTTTTCTTTTTCTTATCATAGTTTGTAGATGGAATGATCTTCAGTAATAAACAGTTTGTAGATGGAATGATCTTCAGTAATAAACTTTTCTTTTTCTTATCATAGTTTGTAGATGGAATGATCTTCAGTAATAAACAGTTTGTAGATGGAATGATCTTCAGTAATAAACTTTTTCTTTTTCTTATCATAGTTTGTAGATGGAATGATCTTCAGTAATAAACTTTTCTTTTTCTTATCATAGTTTGTAGATGGAATGATCTTCAGTAATAAACAGTTTGTAGATGGAATGATCTTCAGTAATAAACAGTTTGTAGATGGAATGATCTTCAGTAATAAACTTTTTTTTTTCTTATCATAGTTTGTAGATGGAATGATCTTCAGTAATAAACAGTTTGTAGATGGAATGATCTTCAGTAATAAACTTTTTCTTTTCTTATCATAGTTTGTAGATGGAATGATCTTCAGTAATAAACAGTTTGTAGATGGAATGATCTTCAGTAATAAACAGTTTGTAGATGGAATGATCTTCAGTAATAAACTTTTCTTTTTCTTATCATAGTTTGTAGATGGAATGATCTTCAGTAATAAACTTTTCTTTTTCTTATCATAGTTTGTAGATGGAATGATCTTCAGTAATAAACTTTTCTTTTTCTTATCATAGTTTGTAGATGGAATGATCTTCAGTAATAAACAGTTTGTAGATGGAATGATCTTCAGTAATAAACTTTTCTTTTTCTTATCATAGTTTGTAGATGGAATGATCTTCAGTAATAAACAGTTTGTAGATGGAATGATCTTCAGTAATAAACAGTTTGTAGATGGAATGATCTTCAGTAATAAGCGTACTTTTCTGCCTATCATAGTTTGTAGATGGAATGATCTTCAGTAATAAACAGTTTGTAGATGGAATGATCTTCAGTAATAAACAGTTTGTAGATGGAATGATCTTCAGTAATAAACTTTTTCTTTTTCTTATCATAGTTTGTAGATGGAATGATCTTCAGTAATAAACAGTTTGTAGATGGAATGATCTTCAGTAATAAACTTTTTCTTTTTCTTATCATAGTTTGTAGATGGAATGATCTTCAGTAATAAACAGTTTGTAGATGGAATGATCTTCAGTAATAAGCACTTTCTTTTTCTTATCATAGTTTGTAGATGGAATGATCTTCAGTAATAAACAGTTTGTAGATGGAATGATCTTCAGTAATAAACAGTTTGTAGATGGAATGATCTTCAGTAATAAACTTTTTCTTATCATAGTTTGTAGATGGAATGATCTTCAGTAATAAACAGTTTGTAGATGGAATGATCTTCAGTAATAAACAGTTTGTAGATGGAATGATCTTCAGTAATAAACAGTTTGTAGATGGAATGATCTTCAGTAATAAACTTTTTCTTTTTCTTATCATAGTTTGTAGATGGAATGATCTTCAGTAATAAACAGTTTGTAGTTTAGTGTAATGATCTTCAGTAATAAACTTTTTCTTTTTCTTATCATAGTTTGTAGATGGAATGATCTTCAGTAATAAACAGTTTGTAGATGGAATGATCTTCAGTAATAAACTTTTTCTTTATCTTATCATAGTTTGTAGATGGAATGATCTTCAGTAATAAACTTTTCTTTTTCTTATCATAGTTTGTAGATGGAATGATCTTCAGTAATAAACAGTTTGTAGATGGAATGATCTTCAGTAATAAACAGTTTGTAGATGGAATGATCTTCAGTAATAAACTTTTTCTTTTTCTTATCATAGTTTGTAGATGGAATGATCTTCAGTAATAAACAGTTTGTAGATGGAATGATCTTCAGTAATAAACAGTTTGTAGATGGAATGATCTTCAGTAATAAACTTTTCTTTTATCATAGTTTGTAGATGGAATGATCTTCAGTAATAAACAGTTTGTAGATGGAATGATCTTCAGTAATAAACTTTTCTTTTTCTTATCATAGTTTGTAGATGGAATGATCTTCAGTAATAAACAGTTTGTAGATGGAATGATCTTCAGTAATAAACAGTTTGTAGATGGAATGATCTTCAGTAATAAACTTTTTCTTTTTCTTATCATAGTTTGTAGATGGAATGATCTTCAGTAATAAACAGTTTGTAGATGGAATGATCTTCAGTAATAAACTTTTTCTTTTTCTTATCATAGTTTGTAGATGGAATGATCTTCAGTAATAAACAGTTTGTAGATGGAATGATCTTCAGTAATAAACAGTTTGTAGATGGAATGATCTTCAGTAATAAACAGTTTGTAGATGGAATGATCTTCAGTAATAAACTTTTCTTTTTCTTATCATAGTTTGTAGATGGAATGATCTTCAGTAATAAACAGTTTGTAGATGGAATGATCTTCAGTAATAAACAGTTTGTAGATGGAATGATCTTCAGTAATAAACTTTCTTTTTCTTATCATAGTTTGTAGATGGAATGATCTTCAGTAATAAACTTTTTCTTTTTCTTATCATAGTTTGTAGATGGAATGATCTTCAGTAATAAACAGTTTGTAGATGGAATGATCTTCAGTAATAAACTTTTTCTTTTTCTTATCATAGTTTGTAGATGGAATGATCTTCAGTAATAAACAGTTTGTAGATGGAATGATCTTCAGTAATAAACAGTTTGTAGATGGAATGATCTTCAGTAATAAACTTTTTCTTTTTCTTATCATAGTTTGTAGATGGAATGATCTTCAGTAATAAACAGTTTGTAGATGGAATGATCTTCAGTAATAAACAGTTTGTAGATGGAATGATCTTCAGTAATAAACTTTTCTTTTTCTTATCATAGTTTGTAGATGGAATGATCTTCAGTAATAAACTTTTTCATTATCATAGTTTGTAGATGGAATGATCTTCAGTAATAAACTTTTTCTTTTCTTATCATAGTTTGTAGATGGAATGATCTTCAGTAATAAACAGTTTGTAGATGGAATGATCTTCAGTAATAAACAGTTTGTAGATGGAATGATCTTCAGTAATAAACTTTTTCTTTCTTATCATAGTTTGTAGATGGAATGATCTTCAGTAATAAACAGTTTGTAGATGGAATGATCTTCAGTAATAAACTTTTTCTTTTCTTATCATAGTTTGTAGATGGAATGATCTTCAGTAATAAACAGTTTGTAGATGGAATGATCTTCAGTAATAAACAGTTTGTAGATGGAATGATCTTCAGTAATAAACTTTTTCTTTTTCTTATCATAGTTTGTAGATGGAATGATCTTCAGTAATAAACAGTTTGTAGATGGAATGATCTTCAGTAATAAACTTTTTCTTTTTCTTATCATAGTTTGTAGATGGAATGATCTTCAGTAATAAACAGTTTGTAGATGGAATGATCTTCAGTAATAAACAGTTTGTAGATGGAATGATCTTCAGTAATAAACTTTTTCTTTTTCTTATCATAGTTTGTAGATGGAATGATCTTCAGTAATAAACAGTTTGTAGATGGAATGATCTTCAGTAATAAACAGTTTGTAGATGGAATGATCTTCAGTAATAAACTTTTTCTTTTTCTTATCATAGTTTGTAGATGGAATGATCTTCAGTAATAAACAGTTTGTAGATGGAATGATCTTCAGTAATAAACTTTTTCTTTTCTTATCATAGTTTGTAGATGGAATGATCTTCAGTAATAAACAGTTTGTAGATGGAATGATCTTCAGTAATAAACAGTTTGTAGATGGAATGATCTTCAGTAATAAACTTTTCTTTTTCTTATCATAGTTTGTAGATGGAATGATCTTCAGTAATAAACAGTTTGTAGATGGAATGATCTTCAGTAATAAACAGTTTGTAGATGGAATGATCTTCAGTAATAAACTTTTTCTTTTTCTTATCATAGTTTGTAGATGGAATGATCTTCAGTAATAAACAGTTTGTAGATGGAATGATCTTCAGTAATAAACTTTTTCTTTTTCTTATCATAGTTTGTAGATGGAATGATCTTCAGTAATAAACAGTTTGTAGATGGAATGATCTTCAGTAATAAACTTTTCTTTTTCTTATCATAGTTTGTAGATGGAATGATCTTCAGTA
>JAAVKF010000130.1:5000-7500 GCA_012070555.1 Brugia pahangi
GGGGGGGGGGGGGGGGGGGGGGGGGGGGGGGGGGGGGGGGGGGGGGGGGGGGGGGGGGGGGGGGGGGGGGGGGGGGGGGGGGGGGGGGGGGGGGGGGGGGGGGGGGGGGGGGGGGGGGGGGGGGGGGGGGGGGGGGGGGGGGGGGGGGGGGGGGGGGGGGGGGGGGGGGGGGGGGGGGGGGGGGGGGGGGGGGGGGGGGGGGGGGGGGGGGGGGGGGGGGGGGGGGGGGGGGGGGGGGGGGGGGGGGGGGGGGGGGGGGGGGGGGGGGGGGGGGGGGGGGGGGGGGGGGGGGGGGGGGGGGGGGGGGGGGGGGGGGGGGGGGGGGGGGGGGGGGGGGGGGGGGGGGGGGGGGGGGGGGGGGGGGGGGGGGGGGGGGGGGGGGGGGGGGGGGGGGGGGGGGGGGGGGGGGGGGGGGGGGGGGGGGGGGGGGGGGGGGGGGGGGGGGGGGGGGGGGGGGGGGGGGGGGGGGGGGGGGGGGGGGGGGGGGGGGGGGGGGGGGGGGGGGGGGGGGGGGGGGGGGGGGGGGGGGGGGGGGGGGGGGGGGGGGGGGGGGGGGGGGGGGGGGGGGGGGGGGGGGGGGGGGGGGGGGGGGGGGGGGGGGGGGGGGGGGGGGGGGGGGGGGGGGGGGGGGGGGGGGGGGGGGGGGGGGGGGGGGGGGGGGGGGGGGGGGGGGGGGGGGGGGGGGGGGGGGGGGGGGGGGGGGGGGGGGGGGGGGGGGGGGTGGGGGGGGGGGGGGGGGGGGGGGGGGGGGGGGGGGGGGGGGGGGGGGGGGGGGGGGGGGGGGGGGGGGGGGGGGGGGGGGGGGGGGGGGGGGGGGGGGGGGGGGGGGGGGGGGGGGGGGGGGGGGGGGGGGGGGGGGGGGGGGGGGGGGGGGGGGGGGGGGGGGGGGGGGGGGGGGGGGGGGGGGGGGGGGGGGGGGGGGGGGGGGGGGGGGGGGGGGGGGGGGGGGGGGGGGGGGGGGGGGGGGGGGGGGGGGGGGGGGGGGGGGGGGGGGGGGGGGGGGGGGGGGGGGGGGGGGGGGGGGGGGGGGGGGGGGGGGGGGGGGGGGGGGGGGGGGGGGGGGGGGGGGGGGGGGGGGGGGGGGGGGGGGGGGGGGGGGGGGGGGGGGGGGGGGGGGGGGGGGGGGGGGGGGGGGGGGGGGGGGGGGGGGGGGGGGGGGGGGGGGGGGGGGGGGGGGGGGGGGGGGGGGGGGGGGGGGGGGGGGGGGGGGGGGGGGGGGGGGGGGGGGGGGGGGGGGGGGGGGGGGGGGGGGGGGGGGGGGGGGGGGGGGGGGGGGGGGGGGGGGGGGGGGGGGGGGGGGGGGGGGGGGGGGGGGGGGGGGGGGGGGGGGGGGGGGGGGGGGGGGGGGGGGGGGGGGGGGGGGGGGGGGGGGGGGGGGGGGGGGGGGGGGGGGGGGGGGGGGGGGGGGGGGGGGGGGGGGGGGGGGGGGGGGGGGGGGGGGGGGGGGGGGGGGGGGGGGGGGGGGGGGGGGGGGGGGGGGGGGGGGGGGGGGGGGGGGGGGGGGGGGGGGGGGGGGGGGGGGGGGGGGGGGGGGGGGGGGGGGGGGGGGGGGGGGGGGGGGGGGGGGGGGGGGGGGGGGGGGGGGGGGGGGGGGGGGGGGGGGGGGGGGGGGGGGGGGGGGGGGGGGGGGGGGGGGGGGGGGGGGGGGGGGGGGGGGGGGGGGGGGGGGGGGGGGGGGGGGGGGGGGGGGGGGGGGGGGGGGGGGGGGGGGGGGGGGGGGGGGGGGGGGGGGGGGGGGGGGGGGGGGGGGGGGGGGGGGGGGGGGGGGGGGGGGGGGGGGGGGGGGGGGGGGGGGGGGGGGGGGGGGGGGGGGGGGGGGGGGGGGGGGGGGGGGGGGGGGGGGGGGGGGGGGGGGGGGGGGGGGGGGGGGGGGGGGGGGGGGGGGGGGGGGGGGGGGGGGGGGGGGGGGGGGGGGGGGGGGGGGGGGGGGGGGGGGGGGGGGGGGGGGGGGGGGGGGGGGGGGGGGGGGGGGGGGGGGGGGGGGGGGGGGGGGGGGGGGGGGGGGGGGGGGGGGGGGGGGGGGGGGGGGGGGGGGGGGGGGGGGGGGGGGGGGGGGGGGGGGGGGGGGGGGGGGGGGGGGGGGGGGGGGGGGGGGGGGGGGGGGGGGGGGGGGGGGGGGGGGGGGGGGGGGGGGGGGGGGGGGGGGGGGGGGGGGGGGGGGGGGGGGGGGGGGGGGGGGGGGGGGGGGGGGGGGGGGGGGGGGGGGGGGGGGGGGGGGGGGGGGGGGGGGGGGGGGGGGGGGGGGGGGGGGGGGGGGGGGGGGGGGGGGGGGGGGGGGGGGGGGGGGGGGGGGGGGGGGGGGGGGGGGGGGGGGGGGGGGGGGGGGGGGGGGGGGGGGGGGGGGGGGGGGGGGGGGGGGGGGGGGGGGGGGGGGGGGGGGGGGGGGGGGGGGGGGGGGGGGGGGGGGGGGGGGGGGGGGGGGGGGGGGGGGGGGGGGGGGGGGGGGGGGGGGGGGGGGGGGGGGGGGGGGGGGGGGGGGGGGGGGGGGGGGGGGGGGGGG
>JAAVKF010000133.1:7500-15000 GCA_012070555.1 Brugia pahangi
TTTTTTTTTTTTTTTTTTTTTTTTTTTTTTTTTTTTTTTTTTTTTTTTTTTTTTTTTTTTTTTTTTTTTTTTTTTTTTTTTTTTTTTTTTTTTTTTTTTTTTTTTTTTTTTTTTTTTTTTTTTTTTTTTTTTTTTTTTTTTTTTTTTTTTTTTTTTTTTTTTTTTTTTTTTTTTTTTTTTTTTTTTTTTTTTTTTTTTTTTTTTTTTTTTTTTTTTTTTTTTTTTTTTTTTTTTTTTTTTTTTTTTTTTTTTTTTTTTTTTTTTTTTTTTTTTTTTTTTTTTTTTTTTTTTTTTTTTTTTTTTTTTTTTTTTTTTTTTTTTTTTTTTTTTTTTTTTTTTTTTTTTTTTTTTTTTTTTTTTTTTTTTTTTTTTTTTTTTTTTTTTTTTTTTTTTTTTTTTTTTTTTTTTTTTTTTTTTTTTTTTTTTTTTTTTTTTTTTTTTTTTTTTTTTTTTTTTTTTTTTTTTTTTTTTTTTTTTTTTTTTTTTTTTTTTTTTTTTTTTTTTTTTTTTTTTTTTTTTTTTTTTTTTTTTTTTTTTTTTTTTTTTTTTTTTTTTTTTTTTTTTTTTTTTTTTTTTTTTTTTTTTTTTTTTTTTTTTTTTTTTTTTTTTTTTTTTTTTTTTTTTTTTTTTTTTTTTTTTTTTTTTTTTTTTTTTTTTTTTTTTTTTTTTTTTTTTTTTTTTTTTTTTTTTTTTTTTTTTTTTTTTTTTTTTTTTTTTTTTTTTTTTTTTTTTTTTTTTTTTTTTTTTTTTTTTTTTTTTTTTTTTTTTTTTTTTTTTTTTTTTTTTTTTTTTTTTTTTTTTTTTTTTTTTTTTTTTTTTTTTTTTTTTTTTTTTTTTTTTTTTTTTTTTTTTTTTTTTTTTTTTTTTTTTTTTTTTTTTTTTTTTTTTTTTTTTTTTTTTTTTTTTTTTTTTTTTTTTTTTTTTTTTTTTTTTTTTTTTTTTTTTTTTTTTTTTTTTTTTTTTTTTTTTTTTTTTTTTTTTTTTTTTTTTTTTTTTTTTTTTTTTTTTTTTTTTTTTTTTTTTTTTTTTTTTTTTTTTTTTTTTTTTTTTTTTTTTTTTTTTTTTTTTTTTTTTTTTTTTTTTTTTTTTTTTTTTTTTTTTTTTTTTTTTTTTTTTTTTTTTTTTTTTTTTTTTTTTTTTTTTTTTTTTTTTTTTTTTTTTTTTTTTTTTTTTTTTTTTTTTTTTTTTTTTTTTTTTTTTTTTTTTTTTTTTTTTTTTTTTTTTTTTTTTTTTTTTTTTTTTTTTTTTTTTTTTTTTTTTTTTTTTTTTTTTTTTTTTTTTTTTTTTTTTTTTTTTTTTTTTTTTTTTTTTTTTTTTTTTTTTTTTTTTTTTTTTTTTTTTTTTTTTTTTTTTTTTTTTTTTTTTTTTTTTTTTTTTTTTTTTTTTTTTTTTTTTTTTTTTTTTTTTTTTTTTTTTTTTTTTTTTTTTTTTTTTTTTTTTTTTTTTTTTTTTTTTTTTTTTTTTTTTTTTTTTTTTTTTTTTTTTTTTTTTTTTTTTTTTTTTTTTTTTTTTTTTTTTTTTTTTTTTTTTTTTTTTTTTTTTTTTTTTTTTTTTTTTTTTTTTTTTTTTTTTTTTTTTTTTTTTTTTTTTTTTTTTTTTTTTTTTTTTTTTTTTTTTTTTTTTTTTTTTTTTTTTTTTTTTTTTTTTTTTTTTTTTTTTTTTTTTTTTTTTTTTTTTTTTTTTTTTTTTTTTTTTTTTTTTTTTTTTTTTTTTTTTTTTTTTTTTTTTTTTTTTTTTTTTTTTTTTTTTTTTTTTTTTTTTTTTTTTTTTTTTTTTTTTTTTTTTTTTTTTTTTTTTTTTTTTTTTTTTTTTTTTTTTTTTTTTTTTTTTTTTTTTTTTTTTTTTTTTTTTTTTTTTTTTTTTTTTTTTTTTTTTTTTTTTTTTTTTTTTTTTTTTTTTTTTTTTTTTTTTTTTTTTTTTTTTTTTTTTTTTTTTTTTTTTTTTTTTTTTTTTTTTTTTTTTTTTTTTTTTTTTTTTTTTTTTTTTTTTTTTTTTTTTTTTTTTTTTTTTTTTTTTTTTTTTTTTTTTTTTTTTTTTTTTTTTTTTTTTTTTTTTTTTTTTTTTTTTTTTTTTTTTTTTTTTTTTTTTTTTTTTTTTTTTTTTTTTTTTTTTTTTTTTTTTTTTTTTTTTTTTTTTTTTTTTTTTTTTTTTTTTTTTTTTTTTTTTTTTTTTTTTTTTTTTTTTTTTTTTTTTTTTTTTTTTTTTTTTTTTTTTTTTTTTTTTTTTTTTTTTTTTTTTTTTTTTTTTTTTTTTTTTTTTTTTTTTTTTTTTTTTTTTTTTTTTTTTTTTTTTTTTTTTTTTTTTTTTTTTTTTTTTTTTTTTTTTTTTTTTTTTTTTTTTTTTTTTTTTTTTTTTTTTTTTTTTTTTTTTTTTTTTTTTTTTTTTTTTTTTTTTTTTTTTTTTTTTTTTTTTTTTTTTTTTTTTTTTTTTTTTTTTTTTTTTTTTTTTTTTTTTTTTTTTTTTTTTTTTTTTTTTTTTTTTTTTTTTTTTTTTTTTTTTTTTTTTTTTTTTTTTTTTTTTTTTTTTTTTTTTTTTTTTTTTTTTTTTTTTTTTTTTTTTTTTTTTTTTTTTTTTTTTTTTTTTTTTTTTTTTTTTTTTTTTTTTTTTTTTTTTTTTTTTTTTTTTTTTTTTTTTTTTTTTTTTTTTTTTTTTTTTTTTTTTTTTTTTTTTTTTTTTTTTTTTTTTTTTTTTTTTTTTTTTTTTTTTTTTTTTTTTTTTTTTTTTTTTTTTTTTTTTTTTTTTTTTTTTTTTTTTTTTTTTTTTTTTTTTTTTTTTTTTTTTTTTTTTTTTTTTTTTTTTTTTTTTTTTTTTTTTTTTTTTTTTTTTTTTTTTTTTTTTTTTTTTTTTTTTTTTTTTTTTTTTTTTTTTTTTTTTTTTTTTTTTTTTTTTTTTTTTTTTTTTTTTTTTTTTTTTTTTTTTTTTTTTTTTTTTTTTTTTTTTTTTTTTTTTTTTTTTTTTTTTTTTTTTTTTTTTTTTTTTTTTTTTTTTTTTTTTTTTTTTTTTTTTTTTTTTTTTTTTTTTTTTTTTTTTTTTTTTTTTTTTTTTTTTTTTTTTTTTTTTTTTTTTTTTTTTTTTTTTTTTTTTTTTTTTTTTTTTTTTTTTTTTTTTTTTTTTTTTTTTTTTTTTTTTTTTTTTTTTTTTTTTTTTTTTTTTTTTTTTTTTTTTTTTTTTTTTTTTTTTTTTTTTTTTTTTTTTTTTTTTTTTTTTTTTTTTTTTTTTTTTTTTTTTTTTTTTTTTTTTTTTTTTTTTTTTTTTTTTTTTTTTTTTTTTTTTTTTTTTTTTTTTTTTTTTTTTTTTTTTTTTTTTTTTTTTTTTTTTTTTTTTTTTTTTTTTTTTTTTTTTTTTTTTTTTTTTTTTTTTTTTTTTTTTTTTTTTTTTTTTTTTTTTTTTTTTTTTTTTTTTTTTTTTTTTTTTTTTTTTTTTTTTTTTTTTTTTTTTTTTTTTTTTTTTTTTTTTTTTTTTTTTTTTTTTTTTTTTTTTTTTTTTTTTTTTTTTTTTTTTTTTTTTTTTTTTTTTTTTTTTTTTTTTTTTTTTTTTTTTTTTTTTTTTTTTTTTTTTTTTTTTTTTTTTTTTTTTTTTTTTTTTTTTTTTTTTTTTTTTTTTTTTTTTTTTTTTTTTTTTTTTTTTTTTTTTTTTTTTTTTTTTTTTTTTTTTTTTTTTTTTTTTTTTTTTTTTTTTTTTTTTTTTTTTTTTTTTTTTTTTTTTTTTTTTTTTTTTTTTTTTTTTTTTTTTTTTTTTTTTTTTTTTTTTTTTTTTTTTTTTTTTTTTTTTTTTTTTTTTTTTTTTTTTTTTTTTTTTTTTTTTTTTTTTTTTTTTTTTTTTTTTTTTTTTTTTTTTTTTTTTTTTTTTTTTTTTTTTTTTTTTTTTTTTTTTTTTTTTTTTTTTTTTTTTTTTTTTTTTTTTTTTTTTTTTTTTTTTTTTTTTTTTTTTTTTTTTTTTTTTTTTTTTTTTTTTTTTTTTTTTTTTTTTTTTTTTTTTTTTTTTTTTTTTTTTTTTTTTTTTTTTTTTTTTTTTTTTTTTTTTTTTTTTTTTTTTTTTTTTTTTTTTTTTTTTTTTTTTTTTTTTTTTTTTTTTTTTTTTTTTTTTTTTTTTTTTTTTTTTTTTTTTTTTTTTTTTTTTTTTTTTTTTTTTTTTTTTTTTTTTTTTTTTTTTTTTTTTTTTTTTTTTTTTTTTTTTTTTTTTTTTTTTTTTTTTTTTTTTTTTTTTTTTTTTTTTTTTTTTTTTTTTTTTTTTTTTTTTTTTTTTTTTTTTTTTTTTTTTTTTTTTTTTTTTTTTTTTTTTTTTTTTTTTTTTTTTTTTTTTTTTTTTTTTTTTTTTTTTTTTTTTTTTTTTTTTTTTTTTTTTTTTTTTTTTTTTTTTTTTTTTTTTTTTTTTTTTTTTTTTTTTTTTTTTTTTTTTTTTTTTTTTTTTTTTTTTTTTTTTTTTTTTTTTTTTTTTTTTTTTTTTTTTTTTTTTTTTTTTTTTTTTTTTTTTTTTTTTTTTTTTTTTTTTTTTTTTTTTTTTTTTTTTTTTTTTTTTTTTTTTTTTTTTTTTTTTTTTTTTTTTTTTTTTTTTTTTTTTTTTTTTTTTTTTTTTTTTTTTTTTTTTTTTTTTTTTTTTTTTTTTTTTTTTTTTTTTTTTTTTTTTTTTTTTTTTTTTTTTTTTTTTTTTTTTTTTTTTTTTTTTTTTTTTTTTTTTTTTTTTTTTTTTTTTTTTTTTTTTTTTTTTTTTTTTTTTTTTTTTTTTTTTTTTTTTTTTTTTTTTTTTTTTTTTTTTTTTTTTTTTTTTTTTTTTTTTTTTTTTTTTTTTTTTTTTTTTTTTTTTTTTTTTTTTTTTTTTTTTTTTTTTTTTTTTTTTTTTTTTTTTTTTTTTTTTTTTTTTTTTTTTTTTTTTTTTTTTTTTTTTTTTTTTTTTTTTTTTTTTTTTTTTTTTTTTTTTTTTTTTTTTTTTTTTTTTTTTTTTTTTTTTTTTTTTTTTTTTTTTTTTTTTTTTTTTTTTTTTTTTTTTTTTTTTTTTTTTTTTTTTTTTTTTTTTTTTTTTTTTTTTTTTTTTTTTTTTTTTTTTTTTTTTTTTTTTTTTTTTTTTTTTTTTTTTTTTTTTTTTTTTTTTTTTTTTTTTTTTTTTTTTTTTTTTTTTTTTTTTTTTTTTTTTTTTTTTTTTTTTTTTTTTTTTTTTTTTTTTTTTTTTTTTTTTTTTTTTTTTTTTTTTTTTTTTTTTTTTTTTTTTTTTTTTTTTTTTTTTTTTTTTTTTTTTTTTTTTTTTTTTTTTTTTTTTTTTTTTTTTTTTTTTTTTTTTTTTTTTTTTTTTTTTTTTTTTTTTTTTTTTTTTTTTTTTTTTTTTTTTTTTTTTTTTTTTTTTTTTTTTTTTTTTTTTTTTTTTTTTTTTTTTTTTTTTTTTTTTTTTTTTTTTTTTTTTTTTTTTTTTTTTTTTTTTTTTTTTTTTTTTTTTTTTTTTTTTTTTTTTTTTTTTTTTTTTTTTTTTTTTTTTTTTTTTTTTTTTTTTTTTTTTTTTTTTTTTTTTTTTTTTTTTTTTTTTTTTTTTTTTTTTTTTTTTTTTTTTTTTTTTTTTTTTTTTTTTTTTTTTTTTTTTTTTTTTTTTTTTTTTTTTTTTTTTTTTTTTTTTTTTTTTTTTTTTTTTTTTTTTTTTTTTTTTTTTTTTTTTTTTTTTTTTTTTTTTTTTTTTTTTTTTTTTTTTTTTTTTTTTTTTTTTTTTTTTTTTTTTTTTTTTTTTTTTTTTTTTTTTTTTTTTTTTTTTTTTTTTTTTTTTTTTTTTTTTTTTTTTTTTTTTTTTTTTTTTTTTTTTTTTTTTTTTTTTTTTTTTTTTTTTTTTTTTTTTTTTTTTTTTTTTTTTTTTTTTTTTTTTTTTTTTTTTTTTTTTTTTTTTTTTTTTTTTTTTTTTTTTTTTTTTTTTTTTTTTTTTTTTTTTTTTTTTTTTTTTTTTTTTTTTTTTTTTTTTTTTTTTTTTTTTTTTTTTTTTTTTTTTTTTTTTTTTTTTTTTTTTTTTTTTTTTTTTTTTTTTTTTTTTTTTTTTTTTTTTTTTTTTTTTTTTTTTTTTTTTTTTTTTTTTTTTTTTTTTTTTTTTTTTTTTTTTTTTTTTTTTTTTTTTTTTTTTTTTTTTTTTTTTTTTTTTTTTTTTTTTTTTTTTTTTTTTTTTTTTTTTTTTTTTTTTTTTTTTTTTTTTTTTTTTTTTTTTTTTTTTTTTTTTTTTTTTTTTTTTTTTTTTTTTTTTTTTTTTTTTTTTTTTTTTTTTTTTTTTTTTTTTTTTTTTTTTTTTTTTTTTTTTTTTTTTTTTTTTTTTTTTTTTTTTTTTTTTTTTTTTTTTTTTTTTTTTTTTTTTTTTTTTTTTTTTTTTTTTTTTTTTTTTTTTTTTTTTTTTTTTTTTTTTTTTTTTTTTTTTTTTTTTTTTTTTTTTTTTTTTTTTTTTTTTTTTTTTTTTTTTTTTTTTTTTTTTTTTTTTTTTTTTTTTTTTTTTTTTTTTTTTTTTTTTTTTTTTTTTTTTTTTTTTTTTTTTTTTTTTTTTTTTTTTTTTTTTTTTTTTTTTTTTTTTTTTTTTTTTTTTTTTTTTTTTTTTTTTTTTTTTTTTTTTTTTTTTTTTTTTTTTTTTTTTTTTTTTTTTTTTTTTTTTTTTTTTTTTTTTTTTTTTTTTTTTTTTTTTTTTTTTTTTTTTTTTTTTTTTTTTTTTTTTTTTTTTTTTTTTTTTTTTTTTTTTTTTTTTTTTTTTTTTTTTTTTTTTTTTTTTTTTTTTTTTTTTTTTTTTTTTTTTTTTTTTTTTTTTTTTTTTTTTTTTTTTTTTTTTTTTTTTTTTTTTTTTTTTTTTTTTTTTTTTTTTTTTTTTTTTTTTTTTTTTTTTTTTTTTTTTTTTTTTTTTTTTTTTTTTTTTTTTTTTTTTTTTTTTTTTTTTTTTTTTTTTTTTTTTTTTTTTTTTTTTTTTTTTTTTTTTTTTTTTTTTTTTTTTTTTTTTTTTTTTTTTTTTTTTTTTTTTTTTTTTTTTTTTTTTTTTTTTTTTTTTTTTTTTTTTTTTTTTTTTTTTTTTTTTTTTTTTTTTTTTTTTTTTTTTTTTTTTTTTTTTTTTTTTTTTTTTTTTTTTTTTTTTTTTTTTTTTTTTTTTTTTTTTTTTTTTTTTTTTTTTTTTTTTTTTTTTTTTTTTTTTTTTTTTTTTTTTTTTTTTTTTTTTTTTTTTTTTTTTTTTTTTTTTTTTTTTTTTTTTTTTTTTTTTTTTTTTTTTTTTTTTTTTTTTTTTTTTTTTTTTTTTTTTTTTTTTTTTTTTTTTTTTTTTTTTTTTTTTTTTTTTTTTTTTTTTTTTTTTTTTTTTTTTTTTTTTTTTTTTTTTTTTTTTTTTTTTTTTTTTTTTTTTTTTTTTTTTTTTTTTTTTTTTTTTTTTTTTTTTTTTTTTTTTTTTTTTTTTTTTTTTTTTTTTTTTTTTTTTTTTTTTTTTTTTTTTTTTTTTTTTTTTTTTTTTTTTTTTTTTTTTTTTTTTTTTTTTTTTTTTTTTTTTTTTTTTTTTTTTTTTTTTTTTTTTTTT
>JAAVKF010000134.1:7500-10000 GCA_012070555.1 Brugia pahangi
TTTTTTTTGTTTTTGTTTTTTTTTTTTTTTTTTTTTTTTTTTTTTTTTTTTTTTTTTTTTTTTTTTTTTGGTTTTTGTTTTTTTTTTGTTTTTTTTTTTTTTTTTTTTTTTTTTGTTTTTTTTTTTTTTTTTTTTTTTTTTTTTTTTTTTTTTTTTTTTTTTTTTTTTTTTTTTTTTTTTTTTTTTTTTTTTTTTTTTTTTTTTTTTTTTTTTTTTTTTTTTTTTTTCTTTTTTTTTTTTTTTTTTTTTTTTTTTTTTTTTTTTTTTTTTTTTTTTGTTTTTTTTTTTTTTTTTTTTTTTTTTTTTTTTTTTTTTTTTTTTTTTTTTTTTTTTTTTTTTTTTTTTTTTTTTTTTTTTTTTTTTTTTTTTTTTTTTTTTTTTTTTTTTTTTTTTTTTTTTTTTTTTTTTTTTTTTTTTTTTTTTTTTTTATTTTTTTTTTTTTTTTTTTTTTTTTTTTTTTTTTTAAATTTTTTTTTTTTTTTTTTTTTTTTTTTTTTTTTTTTTTTTTTTTTTTTTTTTTTTTTTTTTTTTTTTTTTTTTTTTTTTTTTTTTTTTTTTTTTTTTTTTTTTTTTTTTTTTTTTTTTTTTTTTTTTTTTTTTTTTTTTTTTTTTTTTTTTTTTTTTTTTTTTTTTTTTTTTTTTTTTTTTTTTTTTTTTTTTTTTTTTTTTTTTTTTTTTTTTTTTTTTTTTTTTTTTTTTTTTTTTTTTTTTTTTTTTTTTTTTTTTTTTTTTTTTTTTTTTTTTTTTTTTTTTTTTTTTTTTTTTTTTTTTTTTTTTTTTTTGTTTTTTTTTTTTTTTTTTTTTTTTTTTTCTTTGTTTTTTTTTTTTTTTTTTTTTTTTTTTTTTTTTTTTTTTTTTTTTTTTTTTTTTTTTTTTTTTTTTTTTTTTTTTTTTTTTTTTTTTTTTTTTTTTTTTTTTTTTTTTTTTTTTTTTTTTTTTTTTTTTTTTTTTTTTTTTTTTTTTTTTTTTTTTTTTTTTTTTTTTTTTTTGTTTTTTTTTTTTTTTTTTTTTTTTTTTTTTTTTTTTTTTTTTTTTTTGTGTTTTTTTTTTTTTTTTTTTTTTGTTTTTTTTTTTTTTTTTTTTTTTTTTTTTTTTTTTTTTTTTTTTTTTTTTTTTTTTTTTTTTTTTTTTTTTTTTTTTTTTTTTTTTTTTTTTTTTTTTTTTTTTTTTTTTTTTTTTTTTTTTTTTTTTTTTTTTTTTTTTTTTTTTTTTTTTTTTTTTTTTTTTTTTTTTTTTTTTTTTTTTTTTTTTTTTTTTTTTTTTTTTTTTTTTTTTTTTTTTTTTTTTTTTTTTTTTTTTTTTTTTTTTTTTTTTTTTTTTTTTTTTTTTTTTTTTTTTTTTTTTTTTTTTTTTTGTTTTTTTTTTTTTTTTTTTTTTTTTTTTTTTTTTTTTTTTTTTTTTTTTTTTTTTTTTTTTTTTTTTTTTTTTTTTTTTTTTTTTTTTTTTTTTTTTTTTTTTTTTTTTTTTTTTTTTTTTTTTTTTTTTGTTTTTTTTTTTTTTTTTTTTTTTTTTTTTTTTTTTTTTTTTTTTTTTTTTTTTTTTTTTTTTTTTTTTTTTTTTTTTTTTTTTTTTTTTTTTTTTTTTTTTTTTTTTTTTTTTTTTTTTTTTTTTTTTTTTTTTTTTTTTTTTTTTTTTTTTTTTTTTTTTTTTTTTTTTTTTTTTTTTTTTTTTTTTTTTGTTTTTTTTTTTTTTTTTTTTTTTTTTTTTTTTTTTTTTTTTTTTTTTTTTTTTTTTTTTTTTTTTTTTTTTTTTTTTTTTTTTTTTTTTTTTTTTTTTTTTTTTTTTTTTTTTTTTTTTTTTTTTTTTTTTTTTTTTTTTTTTTTTTTTTTTTTTTTTTTTTTTTTTTTTTTTTTTTTTTTTTTTTTTTTTTTTTTTTTTTTTTTTTTTTTTTTTTTTTTTTTTTTTTTTTTTTTTTTTTTTTTTTTTTTTTTTTTTTTTTTTTTTTTTTTTTTTTTTTTTTTTTTTTTTTTTTTTTTTTTTTTTTTTTTTTTTTTTTTTTTTTTTTTTTTTTTTTTTTTTTTTTTTTTTTTTTTTTTTTTTTTTTTTTTTTTTTTTTTTTTTTTTTTTTTTTTTTTTTTTTTTTTTTTTTTTTTTTTTTTTTTTTTTTTTTTTTTTTTTTTTTTTTTTTTTTTTTTTTTTTTTTTTTTTTTTTTTTTTTTTTTTTTTTTTTTTTTTTTTTTTTTTTTTTTTTTTTTTTTTTTTTTTTTTTTTTTTTTTTTTTTTTTTTTTTTTTTTTTTTTTTTTTTTTTTTTTTTTTTTTTTTTTTTTTTTTTTTTTTTTTTTTTTTTTTTTTTTTTTTTTTTTTTTTTTTTTTTTTTTTTTTTTTTTTTTTTTTTTTTTTTTTTTTTTTTTTTTTTTTTTTTTTTTTTTTTTTTTTTTTTTTTTTTTTTTTTTTTTTTTTTTTTTTTTTTTTTTTTTTTTTTTTTTTTTTTTTTTTTTTTTTTTTTTTTTTTTTTTTTTTTTTTTTTTTTTTTTTTTTTTTTTTTTTTTTTTTTTTTTT
>JAAVKF010000134.1:20000-36829 GCA_012070555.1 Brugia pahangi
TTTTTTTTTTTTTTTTTTTTTTTTTTTTTTTTTTTTTTTTTTTTTTTTTTTTTTTTTTTTTTTTTTTTTTTTTTTTTTTTTTTTTTTTTTTTTTTTTTTTTTTTTTTTTTTTTTTTTTTTTTTTTTTTTTTTTTTTTTTTTTTTTTTTTTTTTTTTTTTTTTTTTTTTTTTTTTTTTTTTTTTTTTTTTTTTTTTTTTTTTTTTTTTTTTTTTTTTTTTTTTTTTTTTTTTTTTTTTTTTTTTTTTTTTTTTTTTTTTTTTTTTTTTTTTTTTTTTTTTTTTTTTTTTTTTTTTTTTTTTTTTTTTTTTTTTTTTTTTTTTTTTTTTTTTTTTTTTTTTTTTTTTTTTTTTTTTTTTTTTTTTTTTTTTTTTTTTTTTTTTTTTTTTTTTTTTTTTTTTTTTTTTTTTTTTTTTTTTTTTTTTTTTTTTTTTTTTTTTTTTTTTTTTTTTTTTTTTTTTTTCTTTGTTTTTTTTTTTTTTTTTTTTTTTTTTTTTTTTTTTTTTTTTTTTTTTTTTTTTTTTTTTTTTTTTTTTTTTTTTTTTTTTTTTTTTTTTTTTTTTTTTTTTTTTTTTTTTTTTTTTTTTTTTTTTTTTTTTTTTTTTTTTTTTTTTTTTTTTTTTTTTTTTTTTTTTTTTTTTTTTTTTTTTTTTTTTTTTTTTTTTTTTTTTTTTGTTTTTTTTTTTTTTTTTTTTTTTTTTTTTTTTTTTTTTTTTTTTTTTTTTTTTTTTTTTTTTTTTTTTTTTTTTTTTTTTTTTTTTTTTTTTTTTTTTTTTTTTTTTTTTTTTTTTTTTTTTTTTTTTTTTTTTTTTTTTTTTTTTTTTTTTTTTTTTTTTTTTTTTTTTTTTTTTTTTTTTTTTTTTTTTTTTTTTTTTTTTTTTTTTTTTTTTTTTTTTTTTTTTTTTTTTTTTTTTTTTTTTTTTTTTTTTTTTTTTTTTTTTTTTTTTTTTTTTTTTTTTTTTTTTTTTTTTTTTTTTTTTTTTTTTTTTTTTTTTTTTTTTTTTTTTTTTTTTTTTTTTTTTTTTTTTTTTTTTTTTTTTTTTTTTTTTTTTTTTTTTTTTTTTTTTTTTTTTTTTTTTTTTTTTTTTTTTTTTTTTTTTTTTTTTTTTTTTTTTTTTTTTTTTTTTTTTTTTTTTTTTTTTTTTTTTTTTTTTTTTTTTTTTTTTTTTTTTTTTTTTTTTTTTTTTTTTTTTTTTTTTTTTTTTTTTTTTTTTTTTTTTTTTTTTTTTTTTTTTTTTTTTTTTTTTTTTTTTTATTTTTTTTTTTTTTTTTTTTTTTTTTTTTTTTTTTTTTTTTTTTTTTTTTTTTTTTTTTTTTTTTTTTTTTTTTTTTTTTTTTTTTTTTTTTTTTTTTTTTTTTTTTTTTTTTTTTTTTTTTTTTTTTTTTTTTTTTTTTTTTTTTTTTTTTTTTTTTTTTTTTTTTTTTTTTTTTTTTTTTTTTTTTTTTTTTTTTTTTTTTTTTTTTTTTTTTTTTTTTTTTTTTTTTTTTTTTTTTTTTTTTTTTTTTTTTTTTTTTTTTTTTTTTTTTTTTTTTTTTTTTTTTTTTTTTTTTTTTTTTTTTTTTTTTTTTTTTTTTTTTTTTTTTTTTTTTTTTTTTTTTTTTTTTTTTTTTTTTTTTTTTTTTTTTTTTTTTTTTTTTTTTTTTTTTTTTTTTTTTTTTTTTTTTTTTTTTTTTTTTTTTTTTTTTTTTTTTTTTTTTTTTTTTTTTTTTTTTTTTTTTTTTTTTTTTTTTTTTTTTTTTTTTTTTTTTTTTTTTTTTTTTTTTTTTTTTTTTTTTTTTTTTTTTTTTTTTTTTTTTTTTTTTTTTTTTTTTTTTTTTTTTTTTTTTTTTTTTTTTTTTTTTTTTTTTTTTTTTTTTTTTTTTTTTTTTTTTTTTTTTTTTTTTTTTTTTTTTTTTTTTTTTTTTTTTTTTTTTTTTTTTTTTTTTTTTTTTTTTTTTTTTTTTTTTTTTTTTTTTTTTTTTTTTTTTTTTTTTTTTTTTTTTTTTTTTTTTTTTTTTTTTTTTTTTTATTTTTTTTTTTTTTTTTTTTTTTTTTTTTTTTTTTTTTTTTTTTTTTTTTTTTTTTTTTTTTTTTTTTTTTTTTTTTTTTTTTTTTTTTTTTTTTTTTTTTTTTTTTTTTTTTTTTTTTTTTTTTTTTTTTTTTTTTTTTTTTTTTTTTTTTTTTTTTTTTTTTTTTTTTTTTTTTTTTTTTTTTTTTTTTTTTTTTTTATTTTTTTTTTTTTTTTTTTTTTTTTTTTTTTTTTTTTTTTTTTTTTTTTTTTTTTTTTTTTTTTTTTTTTTTTTTTTTTTTTTTTTTTTTTTTTTTTTTTTTTTTTTTTTTTTTTTTTTTTTTTTTTTTTTTTTTTTTTTTTTTTTTTTTTTTTTTTTTTTTTTTTTTTTTTTTTTTTTTTTTTTTTTTTTTTTTTTTTTTTTTTTTTTTTTTTTTTTTTTTTTTTTTTTTTTTTTTTTTTTTTTTTTTTTTTTTTTTTTTTTTTTTTTTTTTTTTTTTTTTTTTTTTTTTTTTTTTTTTTTTTTTTTTTTTTTTTTTTTTTTTTTTTTTTTTTTTTTTTTTTTTTTTTTTTTTTTTTTTTTTTTTTTTTTTTTTTTTTTTTTTTTTTTTTTTTTTTTTTTTTTTTTTTTTTTTTTTTTTTTTTTTTTTTTTTTTTTTTTTTTTTTTTTTTTTTTTTTTTTTTTTTTTTTTTTTTTTTTTTTTTTTTTTTTTTTTTTTTTTTTTTTTTTTTTTTTTTTTTTTTTTTTTTTTTTTTTTTTTTTTTTTTTTTTTTTTTTTTTTTTTTTTTTTTTTTTTTTTTTTTTTTTTTTTTTTTTTTTTTTTTTTTTTTTTTTTTTTTTTTTTTTTTTTTTTTTTTTTTTTTTTTTTTTTTTTTTTTTTTTTTTTTTTTTTTTTTTTTTTTTTTTTTTTTTTTTTTTTTTTTTTTTTTTTTTTTTTTTTTTTTTTTTTTTTTTTTTTTTTTTTTTTTTTTTTTTTTTTTTTTTTTTTTTTTTTTTTTTTTTTTTTTTTTTTTTTTTTTTTTTTTTTTTTTTTTTTTGTTTTTTTTTTTTTTTTTTTTTTTTTTTTTTTTTTTTTTTTTTTTTTTTTTTTTTTTTTTTTTTTTTTTTTTTTTTTTTTTTTTTTTTTTTTTTTTTTTTTTTTTGTTTTTTTTTTTTTTTTTTTTTTTTTTTTTTTTTTTTTTTTTTTTTTTTTTTTTTTTTTTTTTTTTTTTTTTTTTTTTTTTTTTTTTTTTTTTTTTTTTTTTTTTTTTTTTTTTTTTTTTTTTTTTTTTTTTTTTTTTTTTTTTTTTTTTTTTTTTTTTTTTTTTTTTTTTTTTTTTTTTTTTTTTTTTTTTTTTTTTTTTTTTTTTTTTTTTTTTTTTTTTTTTTTTTTTTTTTTTTTTTTTTTTTTTTTTTTTTTTTTTTTTTTTTTTTTTTTTTTTTTTTTTTTTTTTTTTTTTTTTTTTTTTTTTTTTTTTTTTTTTTTTTTTTTTTTTTTTTTTTTTTTTTTTTTTTTTTTTTTTTTTTTTTTTTTTTTTTTTTTTTTTTTTTTTTTTTTTTTTTTTTTTTTTTTTTTTTTTTTTTTTTTTTTTTTTTTTTTTTTTTTTTTTTTTTTTTTTTTTTTTTTTTTTTTTTTTTTTTTTTTTTTTTTTTTTTTTTTTTTTTTTTTTTTTTTTTTTTTTTTTTTTTTTTTTTTTTTTTTTTTTTTTTGTTTTTTTTTTTTTTTTTTTTTTTTTTTTTTTTTTTTTTTTTTTTTTTTTTTTTTTTTTTTTTTTTTTTTTTTTTTTTTTTTTTTTTTTTTTTTTTTTTTTTTTTTTTTTTTTTTTTTTTTTTTTTTTTTTTTTTTTTTTTTTTTTTTTTTTTTTTTTTTTTTTTTTTTTTTTTTTTTTTTTTTTTTTTTTTTTTTTTTTTTTTTTTTTTTTTTTTTTTTTTTTTTTTTTTTTTTTTTTTTTTTTTTTTTTTTTTTTTTTTTTTTTTTTTTTTTTTTTTTTTTTTTTTTTTTTTTTTTTTTTTTTTTTTTTTTTTTTTTTTTTTTTTTTTTTTTTTTTTTTTTTTTTTTTTTTTTTTTTTTTTTTTTTTTTTTTTTTTTTTTTTTTTTTTTTTTTTTTTTTTTTTTTTTTTTTTTTTTTTTTTTTTTTTTTTTTTTTTTTTTTTTTTTTTTTTTTTTTTTTTTTTTTTTTTTTTTTTTTTTTTTTTTTTTTTTTTTTTTTTTTTTTTTTTTTTTTTTTTTTTTTTTTTTTTTTTTTTTTTTTTTTTTTTTTTTTTTTTTTTTTTTTTTTTTTTTTTTTTTTTTTTTTTTTTTTTTTTTTTTTTTTTTTTTTTTTTTTTTTTTTTTTTTTTTTTTTTTTTTTTTTTTTTTTTTTTTTTTTTTTTTTTTTTTTTTTTTTTTTTTTTTTTTTTTTTTTTTTTTTTTTTTTTTTTTTTTTTTTTTTTTTTTTTTTTTTTTTTTTTTTTTTTTTTTTTTTTTTTTTTTTTTTTTTTTTTTTTTTTTTTTTTTTTTTTTTTTTTTTTTTTTTTTTTTTTTTTTTTTTTTTTTTTTTTTTTTTTTTTTTTTTTTTTTTTTTTTTTTTTTTTTTTTTTTTTTTTTTTTTTTTTTTTTTTTTTTTTTTTTTTTTTTTTTTTTTTTTTTTTTTTTTTTTTTTTTTTTTTTTTTTTTTTTTTTTTTTTTTTTTTTTTTTTTTTTTTTTTTTTTTTTTTTTTTTTTTTTTTTTTTTTTTTTTTTTTTTTTTTTTTTTTTTTTTTTTTTTTTTTTTTTTTTTTTTTTTTTTTTTTTTTTTTTTTTTTTTTTTTTTTTTTTTTTTTTTTTTTTTTTTTTTTTTTTTTTTTTTTTTTTTTTTTTTTTTTTTTTTTTTTTTTTTTTTTTTTTTTTTTTTTTTTTTTTTTTTTTTTTTTTTTTTTTTTTTTTTTTTTTTTTTTTTTTTTTTTTTTTTTTTTTTTTTTTTTTTTTTTTTTTTTTTTTTTTTTTTTTTTTTTTTTTTTTTTTTTTTTTTTTTTTTTTTTTTTTTTTTTTTTTTTTTTTTTTTTTTTTTTTTTTTTTTTTTTTTTTTTTTTTTTTTTTTTTTTTTTTTTTTTTTTTTTTTTTTTTTTTTTTTTTTTTTTTTTTTTTTTTTTTTTTTTTTTTTTTTTTTTTTTTTTTTTTTTTTTTTTTTTTTTTTTTTTTTTTTTTTTTTTTTTTTTTTTTTTTTTTTTTTTTTTTTTTTTTTTTTTTTTTTTTTTTTTTTTTTTTTTTTTTTTTTTTTTTTTTTTTTTTTTTTTTTTTTTTTTTTTTTTTTTTTTTTTTTTTTTTTTTTTTTTTTTTTTTTTTTTTTTTTTTTTTTTTTTTTTTTTTTTTTTTTTTTTTTTTTTTTTTTTTTTTTTTTTTTTTTTTTTTTTTTTTTTTTTTTTTTTTTTTTTTTTTTTTTTTTTTTTTTTTTTTTTTTTTTTTTTTTTTTTTTTTTTTTTTTTTTTTTTTTTTTTTTTTTTTTTTTTTTTTTTTTTTTTTTTTTTTTTTTTTTTTTTTTTTTTTTTTTTTTTTTTTTTTTTTTTTTTTTTTTTTTTTTTTTTTTTTTTTTTTTTTTTTTTTTTTTTTTTTTTTTTTTTTTTTTTTTTTTTTTTTTTTTTTTTTTTTTTTTTTTTTTTTTTTTTTTTTTTTTTTTTTTTTTTTTTTTTTTTTTTTTTTTTTTTTTTTTTTTTTTTTTTTTTTTTTTTTTTTTTTTTTTTTTTTTTTTTTTTTTTTTTTTTTTTTTTTTTTTTTTTTTTTTTTTTTTTTTTTTTTTTTTTTTTTTTTTTTTTTTTTTTTTTTTTTTTTTTTTTTTTTTTTTTTTTTTTTTTTTTTTTTTTTTTTTTTTTTTTTTTTTTTTTTTTTTTTTTTTTTTTTTTTTTTTTTTTTTTTTTTTTTTTTTTTTTTTTTTTTTTTTTTTTTTTTTTTTTTTTTTTTTTTTTTTTTTTTTTTTTTTTTTTTTTTTTTTTTTTTTTTTTTTTTTTTTTTTTTTTTTTTTTTTTTTTTTTTTTTTTTTTTTTTTTTTTTTTTTTTTTTTTTTTTTTTTTTTTTTTTTTTTTTTTTTTTTTTTTTTTTTTTTTTTTTTTTTTTTTTTTTTTTTTTTTTTTTTTTTTTTTTTTTTTTTTTTTTTTTTTTTTTTTTTTTTTTTTTTTTTTTTTTTTTTTTTTTTTTTTTTTTTTTTTTTTTTTTTTTTTTTTTTTTTTTTTTTTTTTTTTTTTTTTTTTTTTTTTTTTTTTTTTTTTTTTTTTTTTTTTTTTTTTTTTTTTTTTTTTTTTTTTTTTTTTTTTTTTTTTTTTTTTTTTTTTTTTTTTTTTTTTTTTTTTTTTTTTTTTTTTTTTTTTTTTTTTTTTTTTTTTTTTTTTTTTTTTTTTTTTTTTTTTTTTTTTTTTTTTTTTTTTTTTTTTTTTTTTTTTTTTTTTTTTTTTTTTTTTTTTTTTTTTTTTTTTTTTTTTTTTTTTTTTTTTTTTTTTTTTTTTTTTTTTTTTTTTTTTTTTTTTTTTTTTTTTTTTTTTTTTTTTTTTTTTTTTTTTTTTTTTTTTTTTTTTTTTTTTTTTTTTTTTTTTTTTTTTTTTTTTTTTTTTTTTTTTTTTTTTTTTTTTTTTTTTTTTTTTTTTTTTTTTTTTTTTTTTTTTTTTTTTTTTTTTTTTTTTTTTTTTTTTTTTTTTTTTTTTTTTTTTTTTTTTTTTTTTTTTTTTTTTTTTTTTTTTTTTTTTTTTTTTTTTTTTTTTTTTTTTTTTTTTTTTTTTTTTTTTTTTTTTTTTTTTTTTTTTTTTTTTTTTTTTTTTTTTTTTTTTTTTTTTTTTTTTTTTTTTTTTTTTTTTTTTTTTTTTTTTTTTTTTTTTTTTTTTTTTTTTTTTTTTTTTTTTTTTTTTTTTTTTTTTTTTTTTTTTTTTTTTTTTTTTTTTTTTTTTTTTTTTTTTTTTTTTTTTTTTTTTTTTTTTTTTTTTTTTTTTTTTTTTTTTTTTTTTTTTTTTTTTTTTTTTTTTTTTTTTTTTTTTTTTTTTTTTTTTTTTTTTTTTTTTTTTTTTTTTTTTTTTTTTTTTTTTTTTTTTTTTTTTTTTTTTTTTTTTTTTTTTTTTTTTTTTTTTTTTTTTTTTTTTTTTTTTTTTTTTTTTTTTTTTTTTTTTTTTTTTTTTTTTTTTTTTTTTTTTTTTTTTTTTTTTTTTTTTTTTTTTTTTTTTTTTTTTTTTTTTTTTTTTTTTTTTTTTTTTTTTTTTTTTTTTTTTTTTTTTTTTTTTTTTTTTTTTTTTTTTTTTTTTTTTTTTTTTTTTTTTTTTTTTTTTTTTTTTTTTTTTTTTTTTTTTTTTTTTTTTTTTTTTTTTTTTTTTTTTTTTTTTTTTTTTTTTTTTTTTTTTTTTTTTTTTTTTTTTTTTTTTTTTTTTTTTTTTTTTTTTTTTTTTTTTTTTTTTTTTTTTTTTTTTTTTTTTTTTTTTTTTTTTTTTTTTTTTTTTTTTTTTTTTTTTTTTTTTTTTTTTTTTTTTTTTTTTTTTTTTTTTTTTTTTTTTTTTTTTTTTTTTTTTTTTTTTTTTTTTTTTTTTTTTTTTTTTTTTTTTTTTTTTTTTTTTTTTTTTTTTTTTTTTTTTTTTTTTTTTTTTTTTTTTTTTTTTTTTTTTTTTTTTTTTTTTTTTTTTTTTTTTTTTTTTTTTTTTTTTTTTTTTTTTTTTTTTTTTTTTTTTTTTTTTTTTTTTTTTTTTTTTTTTTTTTTTTTTTTTTTTTTTTTTTTTTTTTTTTTTTTTTTTTTTTTTTTTTTTTTTTTTTTTTTTTTTTTTTTTTTTTTTTTTTTTTTTTTTTTTTTTTTTTTTTTTTTTTTTTTTTTTTTTTTTTTTTTTTTTTTTTTTTTTTTTTTTTTTTTTTTTTTTTTTTTTTTTTTTTTTTTTTTTTTTTTTTTTTTTTTTTTTTTTTTTTTTTTTTTTTTTTTTTTTTTTTTTTTTTTTTTTTTTTTTTTTTTTTTTTTTTTTTTTTTTTTTTTTTTTTTTTTTTTTTTTTTTTTTTTTTTTTTTTTTTTTTTTTTTTTTTTTTTTTTTTTTTTTTTTTTTTTTTTTTTTTTTTTTTTTTTTTTTTTTTTTTTTTTTTTTTTTTTTTTTTTTTTTTTTTTTTTTTTTTTTTTTTTTTTTTTTTTTTTTTTTTTTTTTTTTTTTTTTTTTTTTTTTTTTTTTTTTTTTTTTTTTTTTTTTTTTTTTTTTTTTTTTTTTTTTTTTTTTTTTTTTTTTTTTTTTTTTTTTTTTTTTTTTTTTTTTTTTTTTTTTTTTTTTTTTTTTTTTTTTTTTTTTTTTTTTTTTTTTTTTTTTTTTTTTTTTTTTTTTTTTTTTTTTTTTTTTTTTTTTTTTTTTTTTTTTTTTTTTTTTTTTTTTTTTTTTTTTTTTTTTTTTTTTTTTTTTTTTTTTTTTTTTTTTTTTTTTTTTTTTTTTTTTTTTTTTTTTTTTTTTTTTTTTTTTTTTTTTTTTTTTTTTTTTTTTTTTTTTTTTTTTTTTTTTTTTTTTTTTTTTTTTTTTTTTTTTTTTTTTTTTTTTTTTTTTTTTTTTTTTTTTTTTTTTTTTTTTTTTTTTTTTTTTTTTTTTTTTTTTTTTTTTTTTTTTTTTTTTTTTTTTTTTTTTTTTTTTTTTTTTTTTTTTTTTTTTTTTTTTTTTTTTTTTTTTTTTTTTTTTTTTTTTTTTTTTTTTTTTTTTTTTTTTTTTTTTTTTTTTTTTTTTTTTTTTTTTTTTTTTTTTTTTTTTTTTTTTTTTTTTTTTTTTTTTTTTTTTTTTTTTTTTTTTTTTTTTTTTTTTTTTTTTTTTTTTTTTTTTTTTTTTTTTTTTTTTTTTTTTTTTTTTTTTTTTTTTTTTTTTTTTTTTTTTTTTTTTTTTTTTTTTTTTTTTTTTTTTTTTTTTTTTTTTTTTTTTTTTTTTTTTTTTTTTTTTTTTTTTTTTTTTTTTTTTTTTTTTTTTTTTTTTTTTTTTTTTTTTTTTTTTTTTTTTTTTTTTTTTTTTTTTTTTTTTTTTTTTTTTTTTTTTTTTTTTTTTTTTTTTTTTTTTTTTTTTTTTTTTTTTTTTTTTTTTTTTTTTTTTTTTTTTTTTTTTTTTTTTTTTTTTTTTTTTTTTTTTTTTTTTTTTTTTTTTTTTTTTTTTTTTTTTTTTTTTTTTTTTTTTTTTTTTTTTTTTTTTTTTTTTTTTTTTTTTTTTTTTTTTTTTTTTTTTTTTTTTTTTTTTTTTTTTTTTTTTTTTTTTTTTTTTTTTTTTTTTTTTTTTTTTTTTTTTTTTTTTTTTTTTTTTTTTTTTTTTTTTTTTTTTTTTTTTTTTTTTTTTTTTTTTTTTTTTTTTTTTTTTTTTTTTTTTTTTTTTTTTTTTTTTTTTTTTTTTTTTTTTTTTTTTTTTTTTTTTTTTTTTTTTTTTTTTTTTTTTTTTTTTTTTTTTTTTTTTTTTTTTTTTTTTTTTTTTTTTTTTTTTTTTTTTTTTTTTTTTTTTTTTTTTTTTTTTTTTTTTTTTTTTTTTTTTTTTTTTTTTTTTTTTTTTTTTTTTTTTTTTTTTTTTTTTTTTTTTTTTTTTTTTTTTTTTTTTTTTTTTTTTTTTTTTTTTTTTTTTTTTTTTTTTTTTTTTTTTTTTTTTTTTTTTTTTTTTTTTTTTTTTTTTTTTTTTTTTTTTTTTTTTTTTTTTTTTTTTTTTTTTTTTTTTTTTTTTTTTTTTTTTTTTTTTTTTTTTTTTTTTTTTTTTTTTTTTTTTTTTTTTTTTTTTTTTTTTTTTTTTTTTTTTTTTTTTTTTTTTTTTTTTTTTTTTTTTTTTTTTTTTTTTTTTTTTTTTTTTTTTTTTTTTTTTTTTTTTTTTTTTTTTTTTTTTTTTTTTTTTTTTTTTTTTTTTTTTTTTTTTTTTTTTTTTTTTTTTTTTTTTTTTTTTTTTTTTTTTTTTTTTTTTTTTTTTTTTTTTTTTTTTTTTTTTTTTTTTTTTTTTTTTTTTTTTTTTTTTTTTTTTTTTTTTTTTTTTTTTTTTTTTTTTTTTTTTTTTTTTTTTTTTTTTTTTTTTTTTTTTTTTTTTTTTTTTTTTTTTTTTTTTTTTTTTTTTTTTTTTTTTTTTTTTTTTTTTTTTTTTTTTTTTTTTTTTTTTTTTTTTTTTTTTTTTTTTTTTTTTTTTTTTTTTTTTTTTTTTTTTTTTTTTTTTTTTTTTTTTTTTTTTTTTTTTTTTTTTTTTTTTTTTTTTTTTTTTTTTTTTTTTTTTTTTTTTTTTTTTTTTTTTTTTTTTTTTTTTTTTTTTTTTTTTTTTTTTTTTTTTTTTTTTTTTTTTTTTTTTTTTTTTTTTTTTTTTTTTTTTTTTTTTTTTTTTTTTTTTTTTTTTTTTTTTTTTTTTTTTTTTTTTTTTTTTTTTTTTTTTTTTTTTTTTTTTTTTTTTTTTTTTTTTTTTTTTTTTTTTTTTTTTTTTTTTTTTTTTTTTTTTTTTTTTTTTTTTTTTTTTTTTTTTTTTTTTTTTTTTTTTTTTTTTTTTTTTTTTTTTTTTTTTTTTTTTTTTTTTTTTTTTTTTTTTTTTTTTTTTTTTTTTTTTTTTTTTTTTTTTTTTTTTTTTTTTTTTTTTTTTTTTTTTTTTTTTTTTTTTTTTTTTTTTTTTTTTTTTTTTTTTTTTTTTTTTTTTTTTTTTTTTTTTTTTTTTTTTTTTTTTTTTTTTTTTTTTTTTTTTTTTTTTTTTTTTTTTTTTTTTTTTTTTTTTTTTTTTTTTTTTTTTTTTTTTTTTTTTTTTTTTTTTTTTTTTTTTTTTTTTTTTTTTTTTTTTTTTTTTTTTTTTTTTTTTTTTTTTTTTTTTTTTTTTTTTTTTTTTTTTTTTTTTTTTTTTTTTTTTTTTTTTTTTTTTTTTTTTTTTTTTTTTTTTTTTTTTTTTTTTTTTTTTTTTTTTTTTTTTTTTTTTTTTTTTTTTTTTTTTTTTTTTTTTTTTTTTTTTTTTTTTTTTTTTTTTTTTTTTTTTTTTTTTTTTTTTTTTTTTTTTTTTTTTTTTTTTTTTTTTTTTTTTTTTTTTTTTTTTTTTTTTTTTTTTTTTTTTTTTTTTTTTTTTTTTTTTTTTTTTTTTTTTTTTTTTTTTTTTTTTTTTTTTTTTTTTTTTTTTTTTTTTTTTTTTTTTTTTTTTTTTTTTTTTTTTTTTTTTTTTTTTTTTTTTTTTTTTTTTTTTTTTTTTTTTTTTTTTTTTTTTTTTTTTTTTTTTTTTTTTTTTTTTTTTTTTTTTTTTTTTTTTTTTTTTTTTTTTTTTTTTTTTTTTTTTTTTTTTTTTTTTTTTTTTTTTTTTTTTTTTTTTTTTTTTTTTTTTTTTTTTTTTTTTTTTTTTTTTTTTTTTTTTTTTTTTTTTTTTTTTTTTTTTTTTTTTTTTTTTTTTTTTTTTTTTTTTTTTTTTTTTTTTTTTTTTTTTTTTTTTTTTTTTTTTTTTTTTTTTTTTTTTTTTTTTTTTTTTTTTTTTTTTTTTTTTTTTTTTTTTTTTTTTTTTTTTTTTTTTTTTTTTTTTTTTTTTTTTTTTTTTTTTTTTTTTTTTTTTTTTTTTTTTTTTTTTTTTTTTTTTTTTTTTTTTTTTTTTTTTTTTTTTTTTTTTTTTTTTTTTTTTTTTTTTTTTTTTTTTTTTTTTTTTTTTTTTTTTTTTTTTTTTTTTTTTTTTTTTTTTTTTTTTTTTTTTTTTTTTTTTTTTTTTTTTTTTTTTTTTTTTTTTTTTTTTTTTTTTTTTTTTTTTTTTTTTTTTTTTTTTTTTTTTTTTTTTTTTTTTTTTTTTTTTTTTTTTTTTTTTTTTTTTTTTTTTTTTTTTTTTTTTTTTTTTTTTTTTTTTTTTTTTTTTTTTTTTTTTTTTTTTTTTTTTTTTTTTTTTTTTTTTTTTTTTTTTTTTTTTTTTTTTTTTTTTTTTTTTTTTTTTTTTTTTTTTTTTTTTTTTTTTTTTTTTTTTTTTTTTTTTTTTTTTTTTTTTTTTTTTTTTTTTTTTTTTTTTTTTTTTTTTTTTTTTTTTTTTTTTTTTTTTTTTTTTTTTTTTTTTTTTTTTTTTTTTTTTTTTTTTTTTTTTTTTTTTTTTTTTTTTTTTTTTTTTTTTTTTTTTTTTTTTTTTTTTTTTTTTTTTTTTTTTTTTTTTTTTTTTTTTTTTTTTTTTTTTTTTTTTTTTTTTTTTTTTTTTTTTTTTTTTTTTTTTTTTTTTTTTTTTTTTTTTTTTTTTTTTTTTTTTTTTTTTTTTTTTTTTTTTTTTTTTTTTTTTTTTTTTTTTTTTTTTTTTTTTTTTTTTTTTTTTTTTTTTTTTTTTTTTTTTTTTTTTTTTTTTTTTTTTTTTTTTTTTTTTTTTTTTTTTTTTTTTTTTTTTTTTTTTTTTTTTTTTTTTTTTTTTTTTTTTTTTTTTTTTTTTTTTTTTTTTTTTTTTTTTTTTTTTTTTTTTTTTTTTTTTTTTTTTTTTTTTTTTTTTTTTTTTTTTTTTTTTTTTTTTTTTTTTTTTTTTTTTTTTTTTTTTTTTTTTTTTTTTTTTTTTTTTTTTTTTTTTTTTTTTTTTTTTTTTTTTTTTTTTTTTTTTTTTTTTTTTTTTTTTTTTTTTTTTTTTTTTTTTTTTTTTTTTTTTTTTTTTTTTTTTTTTTTTTTTTTTTTTTTTTTTTTTTTTTTTTTTTTTTTTTTTTTTTTTTTTTTTTTTTTTTTTTTTTTTTTTTTTTTTTTTTTTTTTTTTTTTTTTTTTTTTTTTTTTTTTTTTTTTTTTTTTTTTTTTTTTTTTTTTTTTTTTTTTTTTTTTTTTTTTTTTTTTTTTTTTTTTTTTTTTTTTTTTTTTTTTTTTTTTTTTTTTTTTTTTTTTTTTTTTTTTTTTTTTTTTTTTTTTTTTTTTTTTTTTTTTTTTTTTTTTTTTTTTTTTTTTTTTTTTTTTTTTTTTTTTTTTTTTTTTTTTTTTTTTTTTTTTGTTTTTTTTTTTTTTTTTTTTTTTTTTTTTTTTTTTTTTTTTTTTTTTTTTTTTTTTTTTTTTTTTTTTTTTTTTTTTTTTTTTTTTTTTTTTTTTTTTTTTTTTTTTTTTTTTTTTTTTTTTTTTTTTTTTTTTTTTTTTTTTTTTTTTTTTTTTTTTTTTTTTTTTTTTTTTTTTTTTTTTTTTTTTTTTTTTTTTTTTTTTTTTTTTTTTTTTTTTTTTTTTTTTTTTTTTTTTTTTTTTTTTTTTTTTTTTTTTTTTTTTTTTTTTTTTTTTTTTTTTTTTTTTTTTTTTTTTTTTTTTTTTTTTTTTTTTTTTTTTTTTTTTTTTTTTTTTTTTTTTTTTTTTTTTTTTTTTTTTTTTTTTTTTTTTTTTTTTTTTTTTTTTTTTTTTTTTTTTTTTTTTTTTTTTTTTTTTTTTTTTTTTTTTTTTTTTTTTTTTTTTTTTTTTTTTTTTTTTTTTTTTTTTTTTTTTTTTTTTTTTTTTTTTTTTTTTTTTTTTTTTTTTTTTTTTTTTTTTTTTTTTTTTTTTTTTTTTTTTTTTTTTTTTTTTTTTTTTTTTTTTTTTTTTTTTTTTTTTTTTTTTTTTTTTTTTTTTTTTTTTTTTTTTTTTTTTTTTTTTTTTTTTTTTTTTTTTTTGTTTTTTTTTTTTTTTTTTTTTTTTTTTTTTTTTTTTTTTTTTTTTTTTTTTTTTTTTTTTTTTTTTTTTTTTTTTTTTTTTTTTTTTTTTTTTTTTTTTTTTTTTTTTTTTTTTTTTTTTTTTTTTTTTTTTTTTTTTTTTTTTTTTTTTTTTTTTTTTTTTTTTTTTTTTTTTTTTTTTTTTTTTTTTTTTTTTTTTTTTTTTTTTTTTTTTTTTTTTTTTTTTTTTTTTTTTTTTTTTTTTTTTTTTTTTTTTTTTTTTTTTTTTTTTTTTTTTTTTTTTTTTTTTTTTTTTTTTTTTTTTTTTTTTTTTTTTTTTTTTTTTTTTTTTTTTTTTTTTTTTTTTTTTTTTTTTTTTTTTTTTTTTTTTTTTTTTTTTTTTTTTTTTTTTTTTTTTTTTTTTTTTTTTTTTTTTTTTTTTTTTTTTTTTTTTTTTTTTTTTTTTTTTTTTTTTTTTTTTTTTTTTTTTTTTTTTTTTTTTTTTTTTTTTTTTTTTTTTTTTTTTTTTTTTTTTTTTTTTTTTTTTTTTTTTTTTTTTTTTTTTTTTTTTTTTTTTTTTTTTTTTTTTTTTTTTTTTTTTTTTTTTTTTTTTTTTTTTTTTTTTTTTTTTTTTTTTTTTTTTTTTTTTTTTTTTTTTTTTTTTTTTTTTTTTTTTTTTTTTTTTTTTTTTTTTTTTTTTTTTTTTTTTTTTTTTTTTTTTTTTTTTTTTTTTTTTTTTTTTTTTTTTTTTTTTTTTTTTTTTTTTTTTTTTTTTTTTTTTTTTTTTTTTTTTTTTTTTTTTTTTTTTTTTTTTTTTTTTTTTTTTTTTTTTTTTTTTTTTTTTTTTTTTTTTTTTTTTTTTTTTTTTTTTTTTTTTTTTTTTTTTTTTTTTTTTTTTTTTTTTTTTTTTTTTTTTTTTTTTTTTTTTTTTTTTTTTTTTTTTTTTTTTTTTTTTTTTTTTTTTTTTTTTTTTTTTTTTTTTTTTTTTTTTTTTTTTTTTTTTTTTTTTTTTTTTTTTTTTTTTTTTTTTTTTTTTTTTTTTTTTTTTTTTTTTTTTTTTTTTTTTTTTTTTTTTTTTTTTTTTTTTTTTTTTTTTTTTTTTTTTTTTTTTTTTTTTTTTTTTTTTTTTTTTTTTTTTTTTTTTTTTTTTTTTTTTTTTTTTTTTTTTTTTTTTTTTTTTTTTTTTTTTTTTTTTTTTTTTTTTTTTTTTTTTTTTTTTTTTTTTTTTTTTTTTTTTTTTTTTTTTTTTTTTTTTTTTTTTTTTTTTTTTTTTTTTTTTTTTTTTTTTTTTTTTTTTTTTTTTTTTTTTTTTTTTTTTTTTTTTTTTTTTTTTTTTTTTTTTTTTTTTTTTTTTTTTTTTTTTTTTTTTTTTTTTTTTTTTTTTTTTTTTTTTTTTTTTTTTTTTTTTTTTTTTTTTTTTTTTTTTTTTTTTTTTTTTTTTTTTTTTTTTTTTTTTTTTTTTTTTTTTTTTTTTTTTTTTTTTTTTTTTTTTTTTTTTTTTTTTTTTTTTTTTTTTTTTTTTTTTTTTTTTTTTTTTTTTTTTTTTTTTTTTTTTTTTTTTTTTTTTTTTTTTTTTTTTTTTTTTTTTTTTTTTTTTTTTTTTTTTTTTTTTTTTTTTTTTTTTTTTTTTTTTTTTTTTTTTTTTTTTTTTTTTTTTTTTTTTTTTTTTTTTTTTTTTTTTTTTTTTTTTTTTTTTTTTTTTTTTTTTTTTTTTTTTTTTTTTTTTTTTTTTTGTTTTTTTTTTTTTTTTTTTTTTTTTTTTTTTTTTTTTTTTTTTTTTTTTTTTTTTTTTTTTTTTTTTTTTTTTTTTTTTTTTTTTTTTTTTTTTTTTTTTTTTTTTTTTTTTTTTTTTTTTTTTTTTTTTTTTTTTTTTTTTTTTTTTTTTTTTTTTTTTTTTTTTTTTTTTTTTTTTTTTTTTTTTTTTTTTTTTTTTTTTTTTTTTTTTTTTTTTTTTTTTTTTTTTTTTTTTTTTTTTTTTTTTTTTTTTTTTTTTTTTTTTTTTTTTTTTTTTTTTTTTTTTTTTTTTTTTTTTTTTTTTTTTTTTTTTTTTTTTTTTTTTTTTTTTTTTTTTTTTTTTTTTTTTTTTTTTTTTTTTTTTTTTTTTTTTTTTTTTTTTTTTTTTTTTTTTTTTTTTTTTTTTTTTTTTTTTTTTTTTTTTTTTTTTTTTTTTTTTTTTTTTTTTTTTTTTTTTTTTTTTTTTTTTTTTTTTTTTTTTTTTTTTTTTTTTTTTTTTTTTTTTTTTTTTTTTTTTTTTTTTTTTTTTTTTTTTTTTTTTTTTTTTTTTTTTTTTTTTTTTTTTTTTTTTTTTTTTTTTTTTTTTTTTTTTTTTTTTTTTTTTTTTTTTTTTTTTTTTTTTTTTTTTTTTTTTTTTTTTTTTTTTTTTTTTTTTTTTTTTTTTTTTTTTTTTTTTTTTTTTTTTTTTTTTTTTTTTTTTTTTTTTTTTTTTTTTTTTTTTTTTTTTTTTTTTTTTTTTTTTTTTTTTTTTTTTTTTTTTTTTTTTTTTTTTTTTTTTTTTTTTTTTTTTTTTTTTTTTTTTTTTTTTTTTTTTTTTTTTTTTTTTTTTTTTTTTTTTTTTTTTTTTTTTTTTTTTTTTTTTTTTTTTTTTTTTTTTTTTTTTTTTTTTTTTTTTTTTTTTTTTTTTTTTTTTTTTTTTTTTTTTTTTTTTTTTTTTTTTTTTTTTTTTTTTTTTTTTTTTTTTTTTTTTTTTTTTTTTTTTTTTTTTTTTTTTTTTTTTTTTTTTTTTTTTTTTTTTTTTTTTTTTTTTTTTTTTTTTTTTTTTTTTTTTTTTTTTTTTTTTTTTTTTTTTTTTTTTTTTTTTTTTTTTTTTTTTTTTTTTTTTTTTTTTTTTTTTTTTTTTTTTTTTTTTTTTTTTTTTTTTTTTTTTTTTTTTTTTTTTTTTTTTTTTTTTTTTTTTTTTTTTTTTTTTTTTTTTTTTTTTTTTTTTTTTTTTTTTTTTTTTTTTTTTTTTTTTTTTTTTTTTTTTTTTTTTTTTTTTTTTTTTTTTTTTTTTTTTTTTTTTTTTTTTTTTTTTTTTTTTTTTTTTTTTTTTTTTTTTTTTTTTTTTTTTTTTTTTTTTTTTTTTTTTTTTTTTTTTTTTTTTTTTTTTTTTTTTTTTTTTTTTTTTTTTTTTTTTTTTTTTTTTTTTTTTTTTTTTTTTTTTTTTTTTTTTTTTTTTTTTTTTTTTTTTTTTTTTTTTTTTTTTTTTTTTTTTTTTTTTTTTTTTTTTTTTTTTTTTTTTTTTTTTTTTTTTTTTTTTTTTTTTTTTTTTTTTTTTTTTTTTTTTTTTTTTTTTTTTTTTTTTTTTTTTTTTTTTTTTTTTTTTTTTTTTTTTTTTTTTTTTTTTTTTTTTTTTTTTTTTTTTTTTTTTTTTTTTTTTTTTTTTTTTTTTTTTTTTTTTTTTTTTTTTTTTTTTTTTT
>JAAVKF010000135.1:0-15000 GCA_012070555.1 Brugia pahangi
AATAAATTTAAATAAAGCATAACCATTTAAATATCACCAAAAAAAGTATAGTAATTTAAGTAGGACAAATTTTGAAAAAAAAAAAAAGAAAAAAGGTATGACATATATTAGTAGTTAAATTTGAAAGGATAATAACAATAACAGTAACAATATTTACCAAATTTTGAAACTTTAAAGAAATTAGTTTTTCTAAAAAAGAAAAATATTTTTCAATTTCATTAATTTCATCATTTTTAAATGAATATTTTTTGTTTCGCTGATTTTTTTAACCAATCTAATTTAGGTACTAAATAGTTAATTGATTCTTTATTCTATATTATATTGCAACTAAAAATAAAAAAATTATTTCATAATTTAATTTAATCACTGAGTTATTCAATTTATTATCATCAAAACAGATAGCAAACATGATTTTTTTTTTTGTAATTTTAGGTTTTTTTTCTTTTTTCTTTTCCTATCATATTTTTGTTCTCATTTTTTTTTTTTTTTTTGTTGCAAGAAAAAAAGACATAAAAATTCAATGAAATACCACATACGGAAATTCCATTAAGAAAAAAATTATTGATCATAAAACTTTCAATAGCCTTTGCAATTTTTAACTTTTTATTTTGTTTTTGTCCTTTTATCTCTTTTCTTTTCTGGTCGTTTTAATTCTAGAAAAATTCATTCAGAAATTATTCAGCCCTCATCGCTCCGCTACCACCCCGCGCCTACAGGCCACGCCTTGTCGCCCCGCCCTAATACGCTTGCTTGACCACGCCCTTTTCGCCCCGCCTCCGCCACGCCCGCATGGCCACGCCCTTTCGTCTTGCCCCCCCGCCATTACTGCACCTCTTATCACTGTACCTCTTATCACTGTACCTCTTATCACTGCACTCTTATCACTGTACCTCTTATCACTGCACTCTTATCACTTGTACTCTTATCACTGCACCTCTTATCACTGCACCTCTTATCACTGTACACCTCTTATCAATAACTCTTATCACTGTACCTCTTATCACTGTAACTCTTATCACTGCACCTCTTATCACTGTACCTTCTTATCACTAAAATTCTTATCACTGAAAATTCTATCACTGCACCTCTTATCACTGCACCTCTTATCACTGTACTTTATCACTGCACCTCTTATCACTGTACCTCTTATCACTGCACCTCTTATCACTGTACCCTTATCACTGTACCTCTTATCACTGTACCCTCTATCACTCGTACCTCTTATCACTGTACCTTTATCACTGCACCTCTTATCACTCGTACCTCTTATCACTGCACCTCTAATCACTGTACCCTTATCACTGTACTTATCACTGTACCCTTGGTACCGCACCTTTTGGTACCGTATTGTTAATGCACCTTTTACTGTACCTTTTTGGTACCGTACCTTATGGTACCGTACTTTTGTTATTGTACTTCTTATACCGTATCTTTTATCACCGTACCTTTTGTACCGTACTTTATCACTGTACCTCTTGGTACCGTACTATACCGTACTCTTGTTACCGCACCTTTGGTACCGTACCTTTGTTACCGCACCTTTTGGTACCGTACCTCTGGTACCGTAATTTTATCACCGTACTTGGTACCGTACCTTTATCACTGTACCCTTGGTACCGTACTTTTGTTATTGTACCTCTGTTACCGTACTCTTGGTACCGCCTCAGGGTACCGTATTTTATCACCGTACCCTTGGTACCGTATTTTTGTTATTGTATCTTTGTACCGTATCTTTTGTTGATGTACTTGAGCCGTACCGTACTTTTATCACTGTACCTTCTGGTAACTCATCACTACCTCTGGTACCGTACTTTTGTTACTGTACCTTCCGTTACCAAGTACCGAACCTCTGTTACCGCGCCTTTGGTACCATATCTTTGTTAAAACGGTGATAGAAGTACGGTACCGAGGTACAGAAATAAAAGACGGTACCAAGAGGTACGGTGATAAAAGTACGGTACCAAGAAGTACGGTACCGGTACGGTACCAAGAGGTACGGTACCACGGTAACAAGAGGTACAATAACAAAAAGTACGGTACCAAGAGGTACAGTGATAAGAGGTACGGTACCAAGAGGTACGGTGATAAAAGGTACGGTACCAAGAGGAACGGTACCAAAGGTGCGCGGTAACAAGAGGTACCATGTACCAAAAGGTACGGTAACAAGAGGTACGGTAATTAAAAGGTACGGTACCAAGAGGTACAGTGATAAGAGGTACGGTACCAAGAGGTACGGTGATAAAGGTACGGTAACAAGAGGTACAATAACAAAAGTACGAAAACCATAAGGTACGGTACCAAGAGGTACGGTACCAAAAGGTAAAGTGGTAACAAGAGAGGGGTACGGTACGTGAAAGGTACGGTACCAAGAGGTACGGTGATAAGAGGTACAGTGATAAGAGGTACAGTGATAAGAGGTACAGTGATTGAGGTGCAGTGATAAGAGGTTCAGTAATAAGAGGTGCAGTGAGAAGAGGTACAGTGATAAGAGGTGCAGTGATAAGAGGTACAGTGATAAGAGGTGCAGTGATAAGAGGTACAGTGATAAGAAGAGGTGCAGTGATAAGAGGTGCAGTGATAAGAGGTGCAGTGATAAGAGGTACAGTGATAAGAGGTACAGATAAGAGGTGCAGTGATAAGAGGTGCAGTGATAAGAGGTACAGTGATAAGAGGTACGGTGATAAGAGGTACAGTGATAAGAGAGGTGCAGTGATAAGAGGTGCAGTGATAAGAGGTACAGTGATAAGAGGTGCAGTAATGGCAAAGGGGCGGGACGAAAAGGGGCGTGGCCATGCGGGCGTGGCGGAGGCGGGGCGAAAAGGGCGTGGTCAAGCAAGCGTATTAGGGCGGGGCGACGAAGGCGTGGCCTGTAGGCGCGGGGGTGGTAGCGGAGCGATGAGGGCTGAATAAATTTCTGAATGAATTTTTCTAGAATTAAAAACCAGAAAAGAAAGAGATAAATAAAAGGACAAAAACAAAATAAAAGTTAAAATTGCAAAGGCTATTGAAAGTTTTATGATCAATAATTTTTTTAAATGGAATTTCCGTATGGTATTTCATTGAATTTTTATGTCTTTTTTCTTGCTTAACAAAAAAAAAAAAAAAAAAAATGAGAACAAAAATATGATAGGAAAGAAAAAAGAAAAAAAAACCTAAAATTACAAAAAAAAAAAAATCATGTTTGCTATCTGTTTTGATGATAATAAATTGAATAACTCAGTGATTAAATTAAATTATGAAATAATTTTTTATTTTTTAGTTGCAATATAATATAGAATAAAAGAATCAATTAAACTATTTAGTACCTAAATTAGATTAAAAAATCAGCGAAACAAAAAATATTCATTTAAAAATGATGAAATTAATGAAATTGAAAAAATATATTTTTCCTTTTTAAGAAAAACTAATTTTCTTTTAAAGTTTCAAAGAATTTGGTAAATATTGTTACTGTTATTGTTATTATTGCTACCTTTCAAATTTAACTACTAATATATGTCATACCTTTTTTTTTCTTTTTTTTTTTCAAAATTTGTCTACTTAAATTACTATACTTTTTTTTTTTGGTGATATTTAAATGGTTATGCTTTATTTAAATTTATTCTAGCATGTGGAATTCTAGCATGTTTAAGGATATCTATTTGGTATTATTTAATTTAGAATATTTGGAATGTAATATTGTTTATCTTGTATAATAGCTCAAATATTTTAGAAAAAGTAATAAATTTTGATTTTCTAGCTGAAGTTTTTTTGGGAAAATTGTTCTGGGAAGTATAATATTATAAATAAATAAATGTATCGAATATGATATATGTTGAAATGGAATCAAACTATTATATATGTTGATTGAAATGGAATCAACCAAAAAAACTTTGTATTGATTGAAATAATTGTATAAAGTAATGTGACATAACTAATAAAATGAATTGTTCTCTTTTTCCTAATTTCAAATTTTAATTTAATATGATAATTAATTTTGTTTGCTATTTATATGTCAATGATATATTATTTCATTTGATTTTTCATTATAATAGATAATTTTTGATATGAAATTACATTATAATACAGTTATACATCTTCTTTTCTTCTTTTTTTAAAAAAAAAGTTCTTATGAAAATTTGAAATTTTATGAATTGATAAAATATGTAAGAAAATAAGTTTTTTTTTTTTTTTTTTTTTTTTTAAATTAAGCACAAGTGATAAAAAATTATTTTGAAAATTTTAAGTCGGAAAAATTTGAAATGTTTGTGAATATTTTTTGTCACTTTTGTAACTGATTGAAACACACTGATAATAATAAATCAATTTTCAAATCGATTTATGAGATAAAAAAAAAAAAAAGAATTATTTGTTGCACATAAGATTGATTTATTATTATCAAATAGATTAATTGATTTAATGGATGGGAAATGATTAAATTTTAGGAAAAAAACTGTGAAAGACAAAGAATGAAATTAATAGAATTAAATTGTTGGTTGTTTATGATAATAAAAAATTTGAAAATAAATGAATGATTTAGCTAAGATGTTCAGATCAATCTTATAAAAGTTCATTTTGATATATCTTATCAGCTAAACAATTGAAATGTGTTATTTATATTAGCTGTGATCAGCGTAAGAGCGTTTAAGAAAAAAAAATTGATAAATTAACAAATCATTAAAGTGCTTTCATTTGAATGCAAATGAATTTAGGAAAGGAGAAATTGTCACAAAAATGTCACACTGATTATAACTGATAGAATATTGATATTATAAAAATAATTTAACATTTAATATCCTTAATCTACTTAAATTACATTGATATTGTGATATGATAATATTGGTAAATTATTTACACTGATTTGATAATATTGATTAAATCAGTTGAATCAATTAATGCTTTTAAAGAATGCGGCATTGATCATTTAATGATTTAATGAGCAAAAAAAAAAAAAAAAATTATATTAAATTTCTCATAATTTCATTCAGTTTAACAGCAAATGTTTTGAATCTAATAGATTTAATCAATAATAATTAGATTCTATAGCTTTTACTAGTTATCAATTAATTAGTTATTTTTAAAAGTTATCAAATATAGTTCTGATAATAACTTCATATTATCACGAATCAATTATTCTAAAAAAAGATTTGAGCGCAAAATTAAAATTATAAATTCAAATATAAGCATAAAACTGCTGAAATTGTTAAAATATGCATAAACACGTAAAACTGATAGCTGTAATTATTTGAAACTAAAACTGAATGGAATTTTAAATAATAAACTTTTCTTAATTAAATGAAAATTAATTTGACAAAAATATAATTTAAGCTAAAAATATAAATATAAAATTCTGCTTTTGAAACTTAGGTAACATTAGATGAAAAATTTAACACTTATTGGCTTGGCTAGTAGAGATATGATAACAGTTTATATCAATTATAAATTTATCACTAAAGTCAAATTTTTTATATCAGATTGCAAAAATTATAAAAATTTTTCTCGAGAAATATATCAATCGGTAAAGCTTATTTAATTAAATTAAGCTAAAATCTAGCAAAACAAAATTTTAAGTTATTTTAAATAAAAATAGGTAAGAAAATGTTAAATTTGAAATTTTGCAATCATTTAGCTTTCAGCATGAAGGTAATATGTAAGCTTAATTGCTAAACTTTTTGATTTTGATTAAAGTAATATATAATAAATTAAAGTAATATATAATCAATTTTTGATTTTGATTAAAGTAATACTTAATAAATTTTTTTTTAATTAAAGTAATATTAAAAACTATTTCAAAATTATTGGTATTAAAATTGAAAAGATTATAAATTCAAACCACATGTAAATTCTTGATAGGATTTTTATCCTGAAATTAATTATAAATATGTTTTGAAATTTGCTCATTTTTATAACAAATAATCTTTGCTTTTTCAAAATTTCTCAAATTTGAAGGAACTACAACTATTACCAATTTCAGGATTTAAAAAAATAAGTGACAAAATTTGTTATTTCATACTCGAGGAATTTTATAAGAAAAATTTAATTATTATTATTAATTATCAATTTTCAGTGTTCAATTGTTATTTTATGATTAGTTTTTTTTTTTTTTTTTTGCGACAAAGAAAATTTTGTCAAATAATTGAACATTTGTCCACAAAATTGTATTAGCTTTATTGATAGTTAAACAATCATTTTTTGATTTGTCTAAAATGATCGTAATTTGATTCTAAATGATTGCAGTTATTTTGATCAATTAGCTATGATCAATGCTTTTTTTTTTTTTGAACTGATTATTATTCAATGATAATTTTCCTAAATGTAAAGAAAAAAAGGACGAAAATGAATTGCTTTTTGATCATTTATTAGTTGCATTGATTGCCATTGATTAGCATATATTATCTGAAATATGAGCTAATATTCGATTACTTAAAATTGAATTGCAAATTCAAGAATCAAATATTGCTAATAATTGAAAATAGCAATGACTAAATTTATAAGTAACATAATTTTTACTTTTTTTTTTTACTAATTTTTACTTTATTACTTTTTCTAAAATATTTGAGCTATTATACAATGCAAGATAAACAATATTACATTCCAAATATTCTAAATTAAATATTAGCAAATAGATGTCCTTAAACATGCTAGAATTCCACATGCTAGAATAAATTTAAATAAAGCATAACCATTTAAATATCACCAAAAAAAAAGTATAGTAATTTAAGTAGACAAATTTTGAAAAAAAAAAGAAAAAAAGGTATGACATATATTAGTAGTTAAATTTGAAAGGTAGCAATAATAACAATAACAGTAACAATATTTACCAAATTCTTTGAAACTTTAAAAGAAAATTAGTTTTTCTTAAAAAGAAAAAATATTTTTCAATTTCATTAATTTCATCATTTTTAAATGAATATTTTTGTTTCGCTGATTTTTTTAACTAATCTAATTTAGGTACTAAATAGTTTAATTGATTCTTTATTCTATATTATATTGCAACTAAAAAATAAAAATTATTTCATAATTTAATTTAATCACTGAGTTATTCAATTTATTATCATCAAAACAGATAGCAAACATGATTTTTTTTTGTAATTTTAGGTTTTTTTTCTTTTTCTTTCCTATCATATTTTTGTTCTCGTTTTTTTTTTTTTTTGTTAAGCAAGAAAAAAAGACATAAAAATTCAATGAAATACCATACGGAAATTCCATTTAAAAAAAAATTATTGATCATAAAACTTTCAATAGCCTTTGCAATTTTAACTTTTATTTTGTTTTTGTCCTTTTATCTCTTTCTTTTCTGGTCGTTTTAATTCTAGAAAAATTCATTCAGAAATTTATTCAGCCCTCATCGCTCCGCTACCACCCGCGCCTACAGGCCACGCCTTCGTCGCCCCGCCCCTAATACGCTTGCTTGACCACGCCCTTTTCGCCCCGCCTCCGCCACGCCCGCATGGCCACGCCCCTTTTCGTCCCGCCCCTTGCCATTACTGCATTTTCTATCACTGTACCTCTTATCACTGCACCTCTTATCACTGTACCTCTTATCGCTGTACCTCTTATCACTGCACCTCTTATCACTGTACCTCTTATCACCGTACCTCTTATCACTGCACCTCTTATCACTGTACCTCTTATCACTGCACCTCTTATCACTGTACCTCTTATCACTGCACCTCTTATCACTGTACCTCTTATCACTGTACCTCTTATCACTGTACCTCTTATCACCGTACCTCTTGGTACCGTACCTTTGTAATACCTCTTGTTACCGCACCTTGTCACGGTACCGTATTTTGGTACCGTACTTTTGTTATTGTACTTCTTGTATACCGTACCTTTTATCACCGTACCTCTTGGTACCGTACCTCTTATCACTGTACCTCTTGGTACCGTACCTTGTACACTTATTACCGCACTTTTTATATGGTACCTCTTGTTACCGTTTTTTGGTACCGTACTTCTTGTACGTACAATAACCTTTTCTGGTACCGTACCTTCTATCACTGTACCTCTTGTACCGTACTTTTTGTTATTGTACCTCTTGTTACCGTACCTTTGGTACCGTACCTTGGTACCGTACCTTTGGTACCGTACCTTATCACCGTTGTGGTACCGTATCTTTTATTACTGTACTTTACTTGATACTGTTTTTTGGTACCGTACTTCCTATCACCGTTTTAACAAAAGATATGGTACCAAAAGGCGCGGTAACAAGAGGTTCGGTACTAAGAGGTACGGTAACAAGAGGTACATAACAAAAAGTACGGTACCAAGAGGTACAGTGATAAGAGGTACGGTACCAAGAGATACAGTGATAAAAGTACGGTAACAAGAAGTACGGTAGCAAGAAATACATTAACAAAAGATACGGTACCAAAAGATACAATAACAAAATTACGGTACCAAGAGGTACGGTGATAAAGGTACGGTACCAAGAGGTACAGTAATAAAAGATACGGTACCACGAGGTACACAATTAAAAAGTACGGTACCAAGAGGTACGGTAACAAGAGGTACAATAAGAAAAGTACGGTACGAAGAGGTACAGTGATAAGAGGTACGGTACCAAGAGATACAGTGATAAAAAGTACGGTAACAAGAGGTACGGTACCAAGAGGTACAGTAATAAAAGATACGGTACCACGAGGTACATAACAAAAAGTACGGTACCAAGAAGTAGAATAATAAAAGGTGCGGTAACAAGAGGTACATTAACAAAAGATACGGTACTAAAAGATACAATAACAAAATTACGGTACCAAGAGGTACGGTGATAAAGGTACGGTACCAAGAGGTACGGTGATAAAGGTAAGATACGGTACCAATGGTACAAGAGGTACAAAGTACGGTACCAAGAGGTACGGTGGAAGGTACGGTACCAAGAGGTACGGTACTAAAAGGTACGGTAACAAGAGGTACATAACAAAAGTACGGTACCAAGAGGTACAGTGATAAGAGGTACAGTAATAAAAGATACGGTACCACGAGGTACAATAACAAAAAGTACGGTACCAAGAGGTACAGTGATAAAAGTACGGTTACAAGAAATACGGTGATAAAAGGTACGGTACCAAGAGGTACGGTACCAAAAGGTGCGGTAACAAGAGGTTCGGTACCAAGAGGTACGGTAACAAGAGGTACAATAACAAAAAGTACGGTACCAAAGGTACAGTGATAAGAGGTACGGTACCAAGAGATACAGTGATAAAAAGTACGGTAACAAGAGGTACATCAACAAAAGATACGGTACCAAAAGATACAATAACAAAATACGGTACCAAGAGGTACGGTGATAAAGGGTACGGTACCAAGAGGTACGGTACCAAAAGGTGCGGTAACAAGAGGTACAAATTAAAGGTGGTAACAAGAAGTACGGTACCAAAAGGTACGGTACCAAGAGGTACAGTGATAAGAGGTGGTACCAAGAGGTACGGTGATAAAAGGTACGGTAACAAGAGGTACAATAACAAAAAGTACGGTACCATAAGGTACGGTACCAAGAGGTACGGTACCAAAAGGTGCGGTAACAAGAGGTACGGTACCAAAAGGTGCGGTACCAAGAGGTACGGTGATAAGAGGTACAGTGATAAGAGGTACAGTGATAAGAGGTGCAGTGATAAGAGGTACAGTGATAAGAGGTGCAGTAATGGCAAGGGGCGGGACGAAAAGGGGCGTGGCCATGCGGGCGTGGCGGAGGCGGGGCGAAAAGGGCGTGGTCAAGCAAGCGTATTAGGGGCGGGGCGACGAAGGCGTGGCCTGTAGGCGCGGGGGTGGTAGCGGAGCGATGAGGGCTGAATAAATTTCTGAATGAATTTTTCTAGAATTAAAACGACCAGAAAAGAAAGAGATAAAAGGACAAAAACAAAATAAAAAGTTAAAATTGCAAAGGCTATTGAAAGTTTTATGATCAATAATTTTTTTTTTTAAATGGAATTTCCGTATGGTATTTCATTGAATTTTTATGTCTTTTTTTCTTGCTTAACAAAAAAAAAAAAAAAAAAAAAATAAGAGAACAAAAATATGATAGGAAAGAAAAAAGAAAAAAAAAACCTAAAATTACAAAAAAAAAAAAAATCATGTTTGCTATCTGTTTTGATGATAATAAATTGAATAACTCAGTGATTAAATTAAATTATGAAATAATTTTTTATTTTTTAGTTGCAATATAATATAGAATAAAAGAATCAATTAAACTATTTAGTACCTAAATTAGATTAGTTAAAAAAAATCAGCGAAACAAAAAATATTCATTTAAAAATGATGAAATTAATGAAATTGAAAAATATTTTTTCTTTTAAGAAAAACTAATTTCTTTTAAAGTTTCAAAGAATTTGGTAAATATTGTTACTGTTATTGTTATTGCTACCTTTCAAATTTAACTACTAATATATGTCATACCTTTTTTTTTCTTTTTTTTTTTTCAAAATTTGTCTACTTAAATTACTATACTTTTTTTTTTGGTGATATTTAAATGGTTATGCTTTATTTAAATTTATTCTAGCATGTGGAATTCTAGCATGTTTAAGGACATCTATTTGCTAATATTTAATTTAGAATATTTGGAATGTAATATTGTTTATCTTGCATTGTATAATAGCTCAAATATTTTAGAAAAGTAATAAAGTAAAAATTAGTAAAAAAAAAAAGTAAAAAATTATGTTACTTATAAATTTAGTCATTGCTATTTTCAATTATTAGCAATATTTGATTCTTGAATTTGCAATTCAATTTTAAGTAATCGAATATTAGCTCATATTTCAGATAATATATGCTAATCAATGGCAATCAATGCAACTAATAAATGATCAAAAAGCAATTCATTTCGTCCTTTTTTTTTACATTTAGGAAAATTATCATTGAATAATAATCAGTTCAAAAAAAAAAAAAAGCATTGATCATAGCTAATTGATCAAAATAACTGCAATCATTTAGAATCAAATCACGATCATTTTAGACAAATCAAAAATGATTGTTTTAACTATCCAATAAAGCTAATAACAATTTTGTGGACAAATGTTCAATTATTTGACAAAATTTTCTTTGTCGCAAAAAAAAAAAAAAAAAACTAATCATAAAATAACAATTGAACACTGAAAATAAATTGATAATTAATAATAATAATTAAATTTTTCTTATAAAATTCCTCGAGTATGATAACAAATTTTGTCACTTATTTTTTTTTTTTAAATCCTGAAATTGGTAATAGTTGTAGTTCCTTCAAAATTTGAGAAATTTTGAAAAAGCAAAGATTATTTGTTATAAAAATGAGCAAATTTCAAAACATATTTATAATTAATTTCAGGATAAAAATCCTATCAAGAATTTACATGTGGTTTGAATTTATAATCTTTTCAATTTTAATACCAATAATTTTTGAAATAGTTTTTAATATTACTTTAATTAAAAAAATTTATTAAGTATTACTTTAATCAAAATCAAAAATTGATTATATATTACTTTAATTTATTATATATTACTTTAATCAAAATCAAAAAGTTTAGCAATTAAGCTTACATATTACCTTCATGCTGAAAGCTAAATGATTGCAAAATTTCAAATTTAACATTTTCTTACACCTATTTTTATTTTAAAATAACTTAAATTTTTGTTTGCTAGATTTTTGTAGCTTAATTTAATTAAATAAGCTTTACCGATTGATATATTTCTCGAGAAAATTTTTATAATTTTTGCAATCTGATATAAAAATTTGACTTTAGTGATAAATTTATAATTGATATAAACTGTTATCATATCTCTACTAGCCAAGCCAATAAGTGTTAAATTTTTCATCTAATGTTACCTAAGTTTCAAAAGCAGAATTTTATATTTATATTTTTAGCTTAAATTATTTTTGTCAAATTAATTTTTCATTTAATTAAGAAAAGTTTATTATTTAAAAAATTCCATTCAGTTTTAATAGTTTCAAATAATTACAGCTATCAGTTTTACGTAATTATGCATATTTTAACAATTTCAGCAGTTTTATGTTTATATTTGAATTTATAATTTTAATTTTGCGCTCAAATCTTTTTTAGAATAATTGATTCGTGATAATATGAAGTTATTATCAGAACTATATTTGATAACTTTTAAAATAACTAATTAATTGATAATTAGTAAAACTGCTATAGAATCCTAATTATTATTGATTAAATCTATTAGATTCAAAACATTTGCTGTTAAACTGAATGAAATTATGAGAAATTTAATATAATTTTTTTTTTGCTCATTAAATCATTAAATGATCAATGCCGCATTCTTTAAAAGCATAATTGATTCAACTGATTTAATCAATATTATCAAATCAGTGTAAATAATTTACCAATATTATCATATCACAATATCAATGTAATTTAAGTAGATTAAGGATATTAAATGTTAAATTATTTTTATAATATCAATATTCTATCAGTTATAATCAGTGTGACATTTTTGTGACAATTTCTCCTTTCCTAAATTCATTTGCATTCAAATGAAAGCACTTTTAATGATTTGTTAATTTATCAATTTTTTTCTTAAACGCTCTTACGCTGATCACACAGCTAATTGATAAATAACACATTTCAATTGTTTAGCTGATAAGATATATCAAAATGAACTTTTATAAGATTGATCTGAACATCTTAGCTAAATCATTCATTTATTTTCAAATTAATTTTTATTATCATAAACAACCAACAATTTAATTCTATTAATTTCATTCTTTGTCTTTCACAGTTTTTTTTTCCTAAAATTTAATCATTTCCCATCCATTAAATCAATTAATCTATTTGATAATAATAAATCAATCTTATGTGCAACAAATAATTTTTTTTTTTTTTATCTCATAAATCGATTTGAAAAATTGATTTATTATTATCAGTGTGTTTCAATCAGTTACAAAAGTGACAAAAATTTTCACAAACATTTCAAATTTTTCTGACTTAAAATTTTCAAAATAATTTTTATCACTTGTGCTTAACTTTCAAAAAAAAAAATAAATTTTTTTGAAAAAGAAAGAAAAGAAGAAGATGTATAATTGTATTATAATGTAATTTCAAAATTATCCTATTATAATGAAAAATCAAATGAAATAATATATCATTGACATATAAATAGCAAACAAAATTAATTATCATATTAAATTAAAATTTGAAATTAGGAAAAAGAGAACAATTCATTTTATTAGTTATGTCACATTACTTTTATACAATTATTTCAACCAATACAAAAGTTTTTTTTTTTTCATTTACGAAGGAAATTTTATTAATCCAATTGAATAGTTATTTGTAATTATGTCTTATTATATGTATATTTCAATTATTCCATTACGTTAATTCCTGTAAATTATTCAATTTTCTAACTCTATTTCAACCACCTGCTCTCACTTTATTGTAAGTAAATGAGAGTATTCAACCAAAAGGAAGTACAAAATGTACTATCGTGCTGAATATATCACACAGAATTGTTCGATGTTTGCAACTGATATGTTCCGTTGATACCAGGTGCAATCCTTATTGTATTACAGGCCGCAATTAGTACTAGTAGTGCGTCACTGTCCGCAACTGCACTGCACTATGTTACTGTCCGCAAGTGGCACCATATTATGTTATTGTCTATTGTTTTACTGTCCGCAATCGTACTCCATCTATTGTGTCACTGTCCGCAACCGCACTGCACTGTGTTACTGTCAGCAACTACACTGTACTCTATCGTCCGCAAATCCGCAAATGGCGCTATAGCATATCAGTGTCCGCAATTGGCATTGTGCTATGCAATCGTTTTCAGCTAGTACCATACCTTTCCATCATCTATTTCATATATATATTCACGATCTGGACGAATTGAAAGAAAAGAATCAAACAGAGAGAGGGAAGAAAATGAAGATAGACAGAGGGACAGAGAGAGAGAGACGAAAGCTAAAAAACTATATTACAGCCATAAATTTGATAAATAAAATGATGGATGGATGAAAGAAGACGATGGGGAGGATGCTGACAGACGAAGAAAAGTTGTTTTTCATCGTTTTCAAGAACACAATAGACATACTAAAACGACGAAACGACGTGACGTGATACGACGTTCCTCGATCTTCATCTTACACCACAGCTTCTCGTCCTTTCCAAACTTCAATCACTTTGCGTTTGTATATATGTACATGTGTGCGCATGCAACAAGATCAACCACAAATCAAATATGTGTGTGTGTGTGTGTGTGTGTGTGTGTGTCTGTTTATCTGTGTGTCTGCGCCTTGTATGTGTGTTTCAGTTTGTAGCTGTTTTCTCGTTGTTTAAATTGAAAATCATTGTCTCTTCAAATATCTGTCTGTCTCGTTGATTCTTCGATGATAGCGGCAAGGCGGCAGCGGCAGCGGCAACAACGACAACAGAAGGTGGAAGCAGTAGCCAAATTACTTCAGCCATAACGTTAGTAACAGGCAAAGACGACAACGGCTTTAACGATGATAACTGCGACGAGCACGACGACAACGACAACGATAACGACGGCAACAAGGACGGATTACAGCGACGAATTCCATAATTTAATATGTATTTCAATCATTTACTTTTTTCATTTTTTTTTTTTTTTTTTTCATCAATTTCTGTTGAATAGTCAGGTGTGTAAACTGTTTGAAAAATGTTGATAAAATTAAATGGAACACATCTACTAATCGTATGGATTAAAATATAATCTATAGATCAATCAATAATGATCAAATTTTGTTGAACTAATTGAAACAAATTGAATTAAAATTAATTTAAGCATTTAATGATAACGAAAAGATTATCAGTAAATAATAACAATAAATAATATATATTTAGTTTTTTTTTTCTTTTAAAATGCAATCATATTTCTATATTTAGTTTCTTTTTTCTTTTCTTTTTCTATTTTTTCTTCTCAAATATTATTATAAATTGATAAGCTTCTCTTTTCCATATATAAAAGAATTGATGTTTTTTTTATCTTATTTTCATTTCATTTCCTCCATTTAGCCACTTTTCTTTTTCTTTTTTTTCCAAACGAAATTTTAGTAAAATAGCCTAG
>JAAVKF010000135.1:20000-42941 GCA_012070555.1 Brugia pahangi
GGAAGTACCACAAAACGACGACAATATCAACGAAAACGAAAAGAAGGAACAATTGAAGATCCAAAAGTGCCAACACCGCCAATAATGCATACAGTAGTTAAATCAGAATACGACGAGAAAGAAGTTAGTTTTTTTTTTTAAAAAATTTTAATCATTAAAAAATTTTCTTTTCATTGTTATAAAATTATCAAAATTATCAGTCACATTATAAATATCAAAAAAAAAAAAAGAAAAGAAATATATATGTATAATCTAAGGTATATGTAAGTAGCTAAAATAATTGCTCTCATTTAAAAAAAAATATATTTATTTCGAATTTTTGATTTATACGGTTGGAATTATTATCGAATTTCTTTTCTTTAATAATTAAATTTTGGTTATCGTTTTTTTTTGTTTTTAAAATGTTTAACAAATATATAAAGTATCATAGTATAAAACTAAAAAAAATGATGTTTGATTCAATACAAAAAATGATGAGGAAGAAGAAAAATGAGAAAATATTTTGTGTAAAATAATTTTATAAAAATTTAAGAAAAATTATTCTTCCTGGATCAAATCAAAAATCACATTCAATATAGTTTGTTACTTAAATACTTAAATATTTATTTATATAAACCATAATGCAAGAAGAAAAAAAAAAAGGTAAAGAAATTAAAGAATAAGTTAAAAGAGAGTTATATCAATTGATAATTTCATCTCATTCGAATATCTTTTTTTTTTCAAATTTTTTAAAAGTGAAAAAAAAAAAGAGAAATCAATCATAAAAGTAAAAATTTTACTTATTATTTGACATATTTACTTAATGTAAAAAAAAAAAAAAGCATTTTTCTTTTTCTAATGTATTATTGTTATTTATCATCAAACTTTTATTAGAAAATAAATGAAATGTAAAAAAAAAAAAATCACTGCTAAATTTAGTGCATGTTAAGTGCAATGCATGCAAATTTGCATGCACGAATAGAATGCATTTATTATTATCATTTTAAATTGAAATAAAATATAAATGTTTTAAAAACCAGTTTTATACATTTTATTTACAATATTTTATTGCTTTATGTAGAATTGGTAAATGAATTAGCTAAATTAATTATTTAGAAAAGTTAATGGATCTAATTTTTGGACAATTTTTTAACTCTTTTTTGCTTTTTTTTTTTTGATCAGTCAATTTTGTACCATTTTTGGTTCCAATATGTCACATTGATCGCTCTTACATTTTATTTTATCTTTTTAAATGTCATTCTGCTATGACATTCTGTTTATGGGTTTTTTTTTTTTTTTTTTTTTTGCTTCTCACTTTTTTTTTTCTTGTCTCTTCAAAATAAAGTTTTAATAATAATAATAATAATAATAATGAATAAATGATAATGATAGTATTTATAATGGTAGTAATAATGATATAATAATAATAATAAATAATAATAGCGGCGATGATAATATTTATAGCAATGCTAATGATAATAATAATAATAATAATAATAGTAAATAAATAATGATTAAAATGATGATATTTATAATGATAATGATAACAAATAAATGTAACGATGATGTTTATAATCATGATAATGATAGTGATAATAATAATGATAAAATAAATAATAGTAACAACAATAATAATAATAATAATAATGATGATAATAGTAATAATTATGATAAATAAATACAACGATGATGATGTTTATAATAATGTTAATGATAGTAATAATAATAATAATAATATAGGAAATGATGGTGATGATAATAATAATAATAATAATAGGAAATGATGGTGATGATAATAATAATAATAAATAATAGGAAATGATGGTGATGATAATAATAATAATAATAATAATAATAGGAAATGATGGTGATGATAATAATAATAAATAAATAAATAATAGGAAATGATGGTGATGATAATAATAATAATAATAATAATAATAATAATAATAATAATAATAATAATAAATAAATAATAGGAAATGATGGTGATGATAATAATAGTAATAAATAAATAATAGGAAATGATGGTGATGATAATAATAGTAATAAATAAATAATAGGAAATGATGGTGATGATAATAATAATAATAAATAAATAATAGGAAATGATGATGATAATAATAATAATAAATAAATAATAGGAAATGATGGTGATGATAATAATAATAATAATAAATAATAGAAATGATGGTGATGATAATAATAATATAAATAATAGGAAATGATGGTGATGATAATAATAATAATAATAAATAATAGGAAATGATGGTGATGATAATAATAATAAATAAATAAATAATAGGAAATGATGGTGATGATAATAATAATAATAAATAATAATGGAAATGATGGTGATGATAATAATAATAATAATAAATAATAGGAAATGATGGTGATGATAATAATAATAAATAAATAAATAATAGGAAATGATGGTGATGATAATAATAATAATAATAATAATAATAATAATAATAATAATAATAATAATAATAATAATAATAAATAAATAATAGAAATGATGGTGATGATAATAATAGTAATAAATAAATAATAGGAAATGATGGTGATGATAATAATAATAATAAATAAATAATAGGAAATGATGGTGATGATAATAATAATAATAAATAAATAATAGGAAATGATGGTGATGATAATAATAATAATAAATAAATAATAGGAAATGATGGTGATGATAATAATAGTAATAAATAAATAATAGGAAATGATGGTGATGATAATAATAATAATAAATAAATAATAGGAAATGATGGTGATGATAATAATAGTAATAAATAAATAATAGGAAATGATGGTGATGATAATAATAATAATAAATAATAGGAAATGATGGTGATGATAATAATAGTAATAAATAAATAATAGGAAATGATGGTGATGATAATAATAGTAATAAATAAATAATAGGAAATGATGGTGATGATAATAATAATAATAAATAAATAATAGGAAATGATGGTGATGATAATAATAATAATAATAAATAATAGGAAATGATGGTGATGATAATAATAGTAATAAATAAATAATAGGAAATGATGGTGATGATAATAATAATAATAATAAATGATGATGATGATGATATTATTGATAGATCATAAATTGCATTCGCATTTATCTTTATTGATGCTTTTTTTTTGCATCCAACGAATCATATTTTCATTTTAAAATTTTCACTGCAAAGTCATTTTTATTATTGATAAGAGCAGAAATCATAAAAATGAACAGATGCAAACAAATGTCCCAAAACGAACAAATGCGCCTTTTTGAATGAGCGAACATTCACATCAAAAAGAGGAAAGAATGAAAAGGAAAAAATCAACAATAGTTTAGAGGATAGTTTAGTTTTTCTTCTCTCTCTTCAAATTTCGTTTTGAAATCCAACAAAAATTGAAATGTAAAAATGTTTGAAAATGTTTGTTTATGGCAAGCTGATGCTTCATTTTTTCGTTCTTAACATAAATAAATACATGTGCTATTCATTCTTTATTTATTATCTAGAGAGAGAGAGGGAGAGAGAGAGAGAGGGGGAGAGGGAGAAAGAAAAGTAAAATAAAGTAAAGTAAAGTTAACTATTAAAAGTGTTTGAAAATGTTTGTTTATGGCAAGCTGATGCTTCATTTTTTCGTTCTTAACATAAATAAATACATGTGCTATTCATTCTTTATTTATTATCTAGAGAGAGAGAGAGAGGGAGAGAGAGGGGGAGAGAGGGGGAGAGGGAGAAAGAAAAGTAAAATAAAGTAAAGTAAAGTTAACTATTAAAAGTGTTTGAAAATGTTTGTTTATGGCAAGCTGATGCTTCATTTTTTCGTTCTTAACATAAATAAATACATGTGCTATTCATTCTTTATTTATTATCTAGAGAGAGAGAGGGAGAGAGGGAGAGAGAGGGGGAGAGGGAGAAAGAAAAGTAAAATAAAGTAAAGTAAAGTTAACTATTAAAAGTGTTTGAAAATGTTTGTTTATGGCAAACTGATGCTTCATTTTTTCGTTCTTAACATAAATAAATACATGTGCTATTCATTCTTTATTTATTATGTAGAGAGAGGGGGAGAGAGAGAGGGGGAGAGAAGGGGGAGAGGGAGAAAGAAAAGTAAAGTAAAGTAAAGTAAAGTTAACTATTAGCAAACTATTGTTTTTAATCACATTCAATAAATTAATGAAATAAAAAATGTTTATAACTGATTTTAAATTGTTTACTTCAATAATATTTTCTACAGCTGCTTATATATATTTATATGTTCTTTTTTCTTTTTTTTTATATTAAATTTAAATTTCATAAATTGTTTCTTTTCTATTTTTTTTTTTTTGAATTGCAAATAAATTTATAACTAACTTTGATCGATAATAAAAGAGAAAGCAAAAAAGCAAAAAAAAAAAAAAAAAATAAAATAAAATTATTTGATTAATAATAATCTTTTGAATGAATGAAAATTTTTGATTTTTTTTTTTTTAAATATTTATTCAGTTAATTTTAACAAATATTTGATTGAAAATTGAGAAAATAATGTATTGATGAGTTGGTATAAATTTTTAATCGAACAATAATGATCGCCGATCTTTAGCAGATCAAATGAATGAATTGGAGAACAGTCATATATGATTGTGTTTGTGTCTGTTTAGATGGTAACATACACATACATTAGTAGTAGACTACAATTTAAATGGGTTTAAAATCTCGACTAAAATTTAATCTCGAGTAAAAATGTGTTTAATCATGCTTATAATGCAAATTGCATCATGGATTCAGATGGAAGAGAGGAGGATGATGATGGATTCAGATGGAAGATGGATGGGATTGGATTCAGATGAAAGATAGATGGATGAGATTAGATTCAGATGGAAGATAGATGGATGGGATTGAATTCAGATGGAAGGGAGAGGGATGATAATGGATTCAGATGGAAGATGGATGAGATCGGATTCAGATGGAAGATGGATGGGATTGGATTCAGATGAAAGATAGATGGATGGAATTGAATTCAGATGGAAGGGAGAGGGATGATAATGGATTCAGATGGAAGATGGATGGATGGGATTGGATTCAGATGAAAGGGAGGGATGAGATTGGATTCAGATGAAAGATAGATGGATGAAATTGGATTCAGATGATAGATGGATTGATAGGATTAGATTCAGATGGAAGATGGATTGATGGATTGGATTCAGATGGAAGGGAGAAGGATGAGATTGATTCAGATGAAAGGGTGAGGGATGGGATTGGATTCAAATGAAAGGTAGATGGATGGGATTAGATTCAGATGATAGATGGATTGATAGGATTAGATTCAGATGGAAGATGGATGGATGGGTATTGGATTCAGATGAAAGGGAGAGGGATGATAATGGATTCAGATGGAAGAAAAAGTAAAATTAATAACTAATAAAAATTTTAAATTTTCCCAAAAATGTAAAATGGGACAAAAACGAAAAAAAAGAAAAAAAAGGAAAAAAAAGAAGATTAAATAATCGTTGCTCCAAAGCATTTTTATATTATTTGCGTAGCTTTTGTAGACATTTTTTTTTTTTTTGTAAAATAATTCTCAATTTAAACACACTAAATTAACAATTAAAAATAATGAAATCAATTTTTAACATACATTTATTTTTTTTCATATATAAATAAAAATTTTAAATTTAAAAATGAAAAAACTAGCATTGATACTTTAGATATTCACTAAGATATGGTTAATATTTATTTTATATTGAAATAAAATAAAAAAAAAAAAAATATATATGAATTTGAGCAAGAAAAATGATTGATAACTTTTCTTTCCTTTTTCCTTTTTTTTATGAGTTATTTATAAGTTTTGATTGGATGAAAATTTTTCTCACTTTTTATTTTTTTCTTTCTTTTTTTTTTCATATTTCAGCAACTTTTAACAATTTTTCAATCATCAATTCAAAAATTTTAAAAGTTAATTACAATATTTTATTATTTTAATATTTTTTTTTTCAACAAAAAAAAAAAACTTTTCCATCTTCATTTAATTTTAAATAATAATTGCTATATTTTTGTCATTTTGTAGTGTGTAATTAAACTTTTTTCTTTTCAGTTCATCGAAAAGTTAAATTTATCAATTTGTTTCATTTCAGTTTTTTTTTTTTAATTTTTTTAATTTTTTTTTTTGGTTATTTACCCGAAAGAGATTTACCCACATAATAATATTTTAGATTTTTCAAAAATGTTAAATTATTATTTTTTTTTTAGTAAAAATGTAAATTAAAAAATTAGGATGATTAATATATAATATATATACATATTATATTAATAAGATAATATATAAATAAATTATTTAAAAATGATTTTTAGAGATTTCTAAAATTTCTAAAAAAATTTCTTTGAAAAAAAAAATTTTAGAGTGACTTAAAATTACTTTAAAATAATCAAAATTACACTGATAATCCGTATGGAAAGGTTTTAAATTTAAATGAACAATCTGTTTCATTGCTATTTAATTATTTTATTTTATTTATTTTATTTTTTCTCTCCTATTTTTTTCTCTTTCCTTTCTCTCTCTCTCTCTCTCTTTGTTTTTTTATTTGGCGAATTTGTTGAAATACAGTTTGATTCATTACAGAAAAGTTTATTTTACAATAAGTTTTTTTTTTGTTAATTTATTCATTTTAATTAATTTAAAATTATATTATATAAATAAATTAAATATTTAATTTAATATTAAATAATTATTCTTTTTTACAAATTGTTATATTTAATTTCATTTACAAATAGTTGCAAAAATGTTTGAGACGAAAAATTTTTTTTTTTTGTGTCAAACATTTTCATTAAATTAAAATTATTTGATTGAATATTTCATTGTTCTTTTCTTTTTGTACCATTCTTTATCACAATTTCTTTCATGATAAATATAATTTGAAAAAGACTTAAAAGAGATTAAAATGTTTTCAAAAAAAAAAAAAAAATTAAACGAAAATTGCGTCTTCGCGTTTTTAAAATATACTACGACGGTAAACTAATTATTTTAATTAATTAAACTATACTAATTATTTTTTTAATTAATTAAATATACTAATTATTTTAATTAATTAAAGTATACATATGCTTGTTATTTTAATTAATTAAACTATATACTAATCATTTTAATTAATTGAACTATACCGATCATTTTTTTAATTAATTGAATATACTAATTATTTTAATTAATTAAACTATATATATACTTGTTATTTTAATTCATATTTAATTAATCATATTAATCCAAATTTTTCTCTCTTAATTTTTTTTATTTTAATTAATTAAGCTATATGATATACTAACTATTTTAATTAATTAAGCTATATGATGTACTAACTATTTTAATTAATTAAACTATACATATACTAATTATTTTAATTAATTAAACTTTATATATATCCTTGTTATTTTAATTCATATTTAATTAATTATGTTAATCCGATTTTTTCTCTTTTAATCTCCTTTTCTATTTTAATTAATTAAACTATGCATATATATACTAATTATTTTAATTTGTATTTAATTAATTATATTAAATGTTTACCATTAAATTAAATTAGAAGGCTTTAATTTGTTTACTGATGTTCAATTTGTTTATTTCATAAATTAATCAAATGTTTATTTTCATTATCAAAATTAGCACTACTATTTTTCATAAATTTTAGCTATATTTAAATTTTAAAATATCTCATAATATAGTACAGAATATTTTTTATATTTTTTTTTTTGATAATTAATTATAATAGAATGTTATCAGTAACATTGTTATCATTTTAATTGTTATCTTTTAAAATTGTTATTTTTGATATAGAAAACTATATTCCTTATCTTTTTCATAAATTCTTTCTTTTTTTTTTTTTTTAAAAAAAAGAAATCGATCATTTCCATATTTATCTCAAAAGATGATAAAAAACAAAGGTTAGTGATATGATAATTTATTTTTTATAATTTTATTATATCATTCTGATAAAAAAAAAAAAATATGATAAGCAGTTATAATCTTTTTGAAAATTTATCAAATTAATCTAATCTATATAATGTAACTTAATACAATCTAAAAAAATAACCTATAATTTTTTTAAAATTTATAATTTAAAAATTTAAATTTTAATAATTTATAATTTTAAATTACTAAAATTAAAAATTATTTTATATTTTTTCAATCAAAAATTTGAATTTTTTCTCTCTCAAATTTAAACAAATTTAAATTTAATTAAAAAATTTTTTTGTTTCTCAATATTATAAATAAAAATTTTATTTTCTCCAAAAAAATATGATAGTATTTTTTCTTTTTTTTTATTTTTTATTATTATTTCCATTTCGTATTACAAAATTTTGTGCTTATCTGACTGTGATCCTTCAAGTATTTAAGTATTTAAGTATTAATTACTTTTAATTACAATTAACTTTTTGTTTTTTTCTTTTTTATTCTTTGCTTAAATTTATTTTTATTTCTAATACTTTTTTCTTCTCTTTTTTTTTCATTTTTAATAATTTTTTTCTTTGTTCCTTTTTTTTTCTTAAATTTTAAAAAATTTTTGATTTCTTTTCTTTTCTTCATATTAATTCTTTTAATTCAAATATTAAATTAAATGTAATGTTAAGTAATTGTTACATGCCAATTTCATCTTTAATACTAAATTACAATTACTTTAATTAAAAAAAAAAAAGTGAAAAATGAAAAAGTTAAAAGTAATTTTATTTTTCTTCTTTTTTTTTAAGTTCCAAAAAATAAAATAAAATAAAATCTTATATTTTTTGCTAAATTTATTGAAATTTTTATTTTAAACACTATCATTTTTAATATGATAATAACTAAATTAAATTCATTTTATTCTAAATTTTTCATTTTTTTTTTTCAAATTTTTTTTATATGAAATTATTAATTAAATGTAAAAAATTAATTTCTATATTTGAACTAATAAAAATTTGCTTTTTTATTTAAAATATAATTATTAAATAATAATAAATCATACAATCTTTTTTTTAGCATAAATTTCTTAATTTCTGTTCATTTCAATAATTAAAATACAAAAAATTTAAAATTTTTGGAAAAATACAAATTTATAATTTAAGAATCGGTAAGATGAAAAGAAATGAAAAAAGCAAAAAAAAAAAATAAAATGAATTCAACAAATTCATAATTAAAATAAAAAAAAAACATTTGCTAATTATTTATATATGTTTACTTATCATATAGTAAATGAAAAGTTACTTTCAATTGATAAGTGAGTAATTTCAAAAGTTAAAAGTATAATTAAATCGATTGATCAGTTATCAATTATCAGTATCAGTTAATCAGTGATTGCTGCATCATTAAAAGCTAATTCTTTTCATAGCTGCTAAATAAATGAAAAATTATCGATGCAAATTTCACATTGATTATATTTTATATTATTTTAACATTTTTTAAAATTAATCGGTAAGATGAAAAGAAATTATTAAAAACAAAAACAAAAAAAAATGAATTCAACAAATTCAATATTTGAGAATGAAATGATCAATGAGAAAATTGTCATTTAAAAAAGTAAATTTTGTATGTGACAATAAACGATAAACATTTTAGTGATAAATTCTAAAAGTATTTTAACAATTTGAATTTAAATAAACAAAGAAAAAAAAAGATGGTAAAGGTCATTGAATAGCCATTGGTCAACAAAAATTCATATTTTTCTCAAAAAAAAAAAAAATACAAAACGAAATAAAATAAAACTTTTGAAATTTAGGATAAAATAGTTTTTGAGAAATTCATTATATTATAAAATTATTATTATTATTTAAGAGTAAACAACCCTAAAAATACTTTCTCAATTTGAATTTAAATAAACAAAGAAAAAAAAAGATGGTAAAGGTCACTGAGTAGCCATTGGTCAACAAAAATTCATATTTTTCTCAAAAAAAAAAAAAAAATACAAAAGGAAATAAAATAAAACTTTTGAAATTTAGGAGAAAATAGTTTTTGAGAAATTCATTATATTATAAAATTATTATTATTATTTAAGAGTAAACAAAATTATTTTTTATTATATTTAAAATTTTATTACTTATTATAATTTCCAGTTGAATTAAAAAAATAAATGAAAAAAGAAAATGAAAATATATTCCAATCATTCATTTATTTTAAAAGCAAAATTTTTTTTTTTTTTTTCATTTTTCATTTTTCTTTTTCTTGTTTACTTTTTCCAGCAAAGTAAATATGGTGACAGCAAGTTTGTCACAAAATTTTTTTAAAAATTGTATGGTATATTTATCAAATAAATTGGCATATGATTTGCACAAAGCAAAAACTCTTTTTCAATTAAAATATATTACTTTTTAAGTAAGTAAACATTCAAATATTTTTTCCAATATATCAAATATACTTTTATAAAATTTAACTTTCAAATTTTCTTATGAAATAAAATTAAATTTTTAATTTTTAATTAATCAAATATGGAATGTATTTATTACTTTCATTTTTTTTTAATATTATTATTGTTTCTTCTTTTTTGAATTATTATTTGTATAATGTTATTATCAATTTTTTTTTTGTTTATAAATATTTTTTGAAATTTAAAGGAAAAAAAACATTTATCATTTTTATCATTGTTGGCATTTTGAAATTTGTTAAATAAGTTTGATAAGAAAGTAAGAAATGATTAGATTGAATCATTCATTGTATTATAATTTATTTTTTCAGAAGTGATAAAGTAAGTGATAAGATAATTGAAATAATTATTTCTTATTACTTATCAATATGTTAGTTAGACTTTAATTAAAGTTAAATATATAGTTTAAAGTGATAAACGACAAAGTAAGTGATAAGATAATTGAAATTATTTCTTGTTACTTATCAATATGTTAGTTAAATTTCAATTAAAAGTTAGACATAGGTAAAACTGATAAGCGGCAAAGTAAGTGATAAAATAATTGAAATAACTATTTCTTATTACTTATCACTATGATAGTTAAATTTTAACTAAAATTAAATATAGTTAAAAGTGATATTCAAATTTTACCTAAAAAAAAAAAAAAGGAATTCCAATAAATAATTCAACGAAAAATTTTGTGCGACATTACAGTCTTTATTAATTTTAAATTATTTAAAATTATACAAACATTTGAAAATGTGTCAACAATAAAATATCATATGACAATTATATAACAAAAAATAAAATAAAATAAACGAAAAACAATAAAAACATATTTCTAAATTTAATTTTCATTTCATTATCGTTTATCAAATTAATAATTCATTTTATTGTATGTTTAATTTAATTTAATTTTTATTTTTTAATACGTTTATCATATAATTTTATCAATAATTTATCTTTGAACTTATTTACTTACTATTAAATTAATTATTATTATTTTTTTCAAATTAATAATTCATTTTATTGTATGTTTAATTTAATTTTTATTTTTAATACTATTATCATATAATTTTATCAATAATTTATCTTTTAACTTATTTACTTACTATTAAATTAATTATTATTATTTTTTCAAATTAATAATTCGTTTTAGTATGTTTAATTTAATTTAATTTTTATTTTTTTATACGATTATCATATAATTTTATCAATAATTTATCTTTTAACTTATTTACTTACTATTAAATTAATTATTATTTTTTTTTCTCCAATATTTGATACAAAACTTTTTTTCCTCTTTTTTTTTAAAAAAAAAAAAATCGTATCTTTTCTTAAAATGATTCAATTCATATTATTTATTGTCCATTTGTGATCAATTTATTGATCGATCGATTGATCGATCGATCAATTGATCTCTCTTTGTTATTATTTCATCCTATATGACCTAATTTATCGCAACATTAGAGCTTTTTTTTTTTTTTCCTTCTCTCGGAATTAAAATTAACAAAATGGATGGATGGATGGATGACAGATGACATTTTTTGAGAGGGGCCTTGGCCTTATTAATCTGATGATTGAATATTTAACATGAATATAAGAGAGCAAAACTATATTTCAATTTATTTCTTTTTTTTTTTTTTTTTTTAGTAAACAAATTGTTTATCAATTTTATGTGAACAGTTTATTCGATCAAATGATATTTTGATTTATATGGAAGTGACATTTAAAATTTTGATAAAATTATTTGTATTGTTTTATCATTTTTGATAAGATCATTTATATCATTTTATCATTTTTGATGTGATCATTTATATCATTTTATCATTTTTGATGTGATTATTTATATCATTTTATCATTTTTGATAAGATCATTTATATCATTTTATCATTTTTGATAAGATCATTTATATCATTTTGTCATTTTTGATAAGATCATTTATATCATTTTATCATTTTTGATAAGATCATTTATATCATTTTGTCATTTTTGATGGGATTGCATCACTTTATCATCTTTAGTGAGATCATTCATACCATTTTATCATTTCTGATGGGATCATTTATATCACTTTATCATTTTTGATGATATCATTTATACCATTTTATCATTTTTGTTGGGATTATTTATATCATTTTATCACTTATGATGGAATCATTTATATCATTTTATCACTTATGACGGAATCATTTATATCATTTTATCACTTATGACGGAATCATTTATATCATTTTATCACTTATGACGGAATCATTTATATCATTTTATCACTTATGACGGAATCATTTATATCATTTTATCACTTATGACGGAATCATCTATATCATTTTATCACTTATGACGGAATCATCATCTTATCATTTTTGATGTAATTATTTATATCATCAGCTGTATTTTAAGCTTAATATCTTTTCTTTTTTTAACTGTTTTAGTGATAACAATATTATTGCAGTTTAAATCACAGTTCTTTTTCATTTATTTTTATCAATCAGTAAAAATTTTTATCCAAATAATTTAGCAATGATAAAAAAACAAAATTAAAATTATCAAATGTGAAGAAAATTTTTCTAAAATAAATCTAAAAAATTTTTAAAAATGCTAAAAATATTATCAATTCTCTATTTTTTTTTTTTTTTTTTGTTAAATATTTCAATTGATTGATTAATTAATTGATTAAGTAATTAATTGATTGATTCTATAGATAACAATTATTTCAATAATACATAAAAAATTGATTGGAAAAAGAAAAAGTGAAAATGAAAAAGAAATGAAAGTTAAGAAATGAATTAATGGAATAAAATAAAATGTTCGATAATTATATAATAAACTATTTTAAGTTGTTACCATGGTTACAGCATATCATTTCATGTGCTTATTTTAATTATTGATAATAATTTTATTGCTTTACTTTTTTAATATATATATATATATATATCCTTCCATTGATTATTATATTAATTTAATTTAAATTAATTCCTCTCTCTCTCTCTCTTTCTTTCATATATATTTAATTTTAACAATTTGTTTAACTTTATATATATTTTTCCTAGATAGATCAATCAATTATTATTGATTATTATATTAATTTAATTTAAATTAATTCTCTCTCTCTCTCTTTCTTTCATATATATTTAATTTTAACAATTTGTTTAACTTTATAATATTTCTTTCCTAGATAGATCAATCAATTATTATTGATTATTATATTAATTTAATTTAAATTAATTCCTCTCTCTCTCTCTCTCTCTTTCTTTCATATATATATTTAATTTTAACAATTTGTTTAACTTTATATATATTTCTTTCCTAGATAGATCAATCAATTATTATTGATTATTATATTAATTTAATTTAAATTAATTCCTCTCTCTCTCTCTTCTTTCATATATATATAAATATAAATATATATTTAATTTTAACAATTTGTTTAACTTTATAATATTTCTTTCCTAGATAGATCAATCAATTATTATTGATTATTATATTAATTTAATTTAAATTAATCTCTCTCTCTCTCTTCTTTCATATATATATTTAATTTTTAACAATTTGTTTAACTTTATATATATTTTTCCTAGATAGATCAATCAATTATTATTGATTATTATATTAATTTAATTTAAATTAATTCTCTCTCTCTCTCTCTCTTTCATATATATATATTTAATTTTAACAATTTAACAAAAGCTAGGAATAATTAATAGAATAACTTTATATATATGTATATATCCTTTCTAGATAGATCAATCAATCAATTATTATCAATTATTATTGATTATTATATTAATTTAATTTAAATTAATTTCCTCCCTCTCTCTCTTTCATATATATTTAATTTTAACAATTTAACAAAAGTTAGGAAATGAATTAATAGAATAACTTTATATATATATATATATATATATATATATATATATATATATATATATCCTCCTAGATAGATCAATCAATCAATTACTATTGATTATTTTATTAATTTAATTTAAATTAATTCTCTCTCTCTTCTTTCATATATATTTAATTTTAATGATTTTTATCAATCATTCCCCCCTTTTTTTTGAATAACAATTTTAAGTTAATTATTTTGTTTATTAATTTATTTTGTCTTTTTTTACTTTCCCTCTCTCTCTCACTTTTTCTCTTCCTTCTTAATGATTTTCTTTTTTTTTTTTTTATTATTGGATGAAATTTTAATGAATATATGCTATAATATTAATGAATGGATGATATGCTTTCATTAATTATTCTCATTGAAAAAATCTTTTAATGTTTTTATTTTCTTTTTTATTATAATCACTATTTGTTATCACTATTATTATTATTATTATTATTATTATTATTATTATTAATTATTATTATTATTATTATTATCGCTGTTATTACTATTTTTTTTTGTTGTTTGTTTATTTATTTATCATTATTAATTATTATTTGTTATTATTAATTATTTATTATTACTATTATTAATACTATCATTAACTATTAATTATTTTAATATATTCGTTATTCGTTTATTTGTTTATCACTATTAAATTATTATTTATTATTATTGATTATTTATTATTACTATCATTAATTATTATTATTGTTATTATTTATTATCTATTATTATTATTATTATTATTATTATAACAAATAGTGATTATGATAAAATTACTATCATTAATTATTATTATTACTATTACTATCATTATTTATTAATTATTATAATATGTCCTCCATTTGTTCATTCATTTATTTCTTTATTATCATCATTATTAATTGTTATTATTTGTTTATTATTATTACCACCATTAATTATTAACTATTATTATTATTATTATTATTAATTATTCATTATTATTATCATCATCATCAATTATTAATTATTATAATAAATATTACTAATTTAATAAGAGCCATAAATATATCAAAAAAAAAACATTAAGTAAAACATACATTTTCAACATTTCACTTCTAACTAATTTCACAGTAAAATAGGTCAAAAATTATTTCAAAAATTTTGCCATACCCTTCCACTGTTCCATTTTTATTTATCTATTTGATCTTTCAAAAGAAAAAAAAAACGCTTTTTCTACAAAATTTTAAAATATTTTTATAGTCGTAGTAGTTCCGCAGTACAATTCAAACGTACTATTATTGTTAACCATTTGTCCTAATTTCAGTACTTTTTTCCCCCTCCCCCTCCCTTCTCTCTCTCTCCGTCCCTCCTTCGTCCTTATTTTAACTATTACCTTTCTTCTTCCTCTGTTCTTCCTTTTTTTTTTCTCCTCTCTCTCTCAGAAGATAATTTGGTAAACAATTTTAATTAAATAAATAAAGAAAATAATTGTTTTGTTTATTTTAATAGTTAATAATAGATTTTATTATTTGTAAAAGTAATTTTTATAAAAAAAAAGTGAAATATATTATTACTATTATTTGTAAAAGTAATTTTTATAAAAATAAAATATATTATCTATAAAAGTAATATTATTTGTAGAGTAAATGTTTTATTATTTGTAAAGTAAATGTTTTATTATTTGCAAAGTAAATGTTTTTTATTATTTGCAAAGTAAATGTTTAATTAATTTTCCTAAACATTTAATGATGACATTTTTTCTTTCTTTTTTTTTTATCATTAAATTTACTAATAATTAGTTTTTATTATTTGTAGAGTAAATGTTTTATTATTTGCAAAGTAAATGTTTTATTAATTTTCCTAAACATTTAATGATGACATTTTTTCTTTCTTTTTTTTTATCATTAAATTTACTAATAATTAGTTTTTATTATTTGCAAAGTAAATGTTTTATTATTTGCAAAGTAAATGTTTTATTTGCAAAGTAAATGTTTTATTATTTTTAAAGTAAATGTTTTATTAATTTTCCTAAACATTTAATGATGACATTTTTCTTTTCTTTTTTTTTTATCATTAAATTTACTAATAATTAGTTTTTATTATTTGCAAAGTAAATGTTTTATTATTTGCAAAGTAAATGTTTTATTTGCAAAGTAAATGTTTTATTATTTGCAAAGTAAATGTTTTATTAATTTTCCTAAACATTTAATGATGACATTTTTTCTTTCTTTTTTTTTAATCATTAAATTTACTAATAATTAGTTTTTATTATTTGTAGAGTAAATATTTTATTATTTGCAAAGTAAATGTTTTATTAATTTTCCTAAACATTTAATGATGACATTTTTTCTTTCTTTTTTTTTTTATCATTAAATTTACTAATAATTAGTTTTTATTATTTGTAGAGTAAATATTTTATTATTTGCAAAGTAAATGTTTTATTTGCAAAGTAAATGTTTAATTAATTTTCCTAAACATTTAATGATGACATTTTTTCTTTCTTTTTTTTTTTTATCATTAAATTTACTAATAATTAGTTTACACCATTTTATTATTTTTCGAAAAAGTTAAAAAAAAAATGAAAAATCGAAATAATTGTTTATCAAATAATCTTTTTCACTTTTTTATTTAATAAATTATTTTCTTTCAACAATTTCTTATTTTTTTTTTTTTAAATTATCCATTCTTTTTCTCTACCTCTTCTTCTCTTCATTATCTTTTCCATTTTAAAAAAAAAATTTAAAAAAAAAATTGAAATGAAAATATTAGCAATTAGCTATTTTTTTTTTTGAGTAAATAAATTACTAAGTAAATTTGCATTCTCATTTTAACATGCAAATTGTTATAATAAAATTTAATTTTTTTTTTTTTTTTTGAAATTTCATATTTTTGAAAAATGAAATTGTTTTTTTTTTTTGTTTTTCAAATAATTTTTTATTTATTTATTTTTTATTTGTTGAAATTTACCACTTAATAAAAGAGAAAAATATTTTTTTGTGAAAAAGTTTGTTAAATACTCTAAAAAATTTTATAAATACTTTAAAAAAAAAATGAATGAAAAACACTTTCATCTTCAATTATTATGTTTGTTTTCTTTTTTCTCTTTCTATTTCTCTCCTTTTTTTTTTTTTTTTTTTTTTTTATTTTCCGGTTTTCTTCAATTTCATTTTAATTTTTTCTTTCATACTCTAATTTTTGATTCATTAGTGATTTTCGATGCAATAACAATTAACTGAAATCTATTATCATACCGAAATGGAAAAAATTTAGCAACCGGAATGTAAGAAAGTTTTTAATTCACTGCTAAAATTGTTATTATTATTTATTATTATTGGAACATTAATGAAATTTATTATAGTCGTTTAACTGATAATTGATATTATTATCATACCGGAATGGAAAAATGTAACATCCGGAATGTTAGAAAGTTTTTAATGCACTACTAAAATTGTTATTATTATTATTATTATTATTATTATTATTATTATTATTATTATTATTATTATTATTATTATTATTATTATTATTATTATTATTATTATTATCATTATTATTATTATTATTATTACTGGAGCATTAATGAAATTTATTATGGTCGCCTACATTAACTGATATTATTATCATACCGGAATGGAAAAAATTTAACATCCGGAATGTAAGAAAGTTTTTAATTCACTGCTAAAATTATTATTATTATTAATGTTATTATTATTATTATTATTGTTATCATTATCATTATTGTTATCATTATGATATATTATCATACCGGAATGAAAATTTAACATCCGAATATAAGAAGTTTTTAATGCACTGCTAAAATTATTATTATTGTTATCATTATCATTATTATTATTATCATTATCATTATTATTATTATTACTGGGACATTAATGAAATTTATTATAATCGTCTATACATAACTGAAATATTATCGTACCGGAATGGAAAAATTTGACATCCGGAATGTAAAAAAGTTTTTAATGCACTGCTAAAATTATTATTGCTGGAATTTATTATAGTCATCTACATATAACCGAAAAAGGAAAGTTTCTGTTGTTGCAAATTTTATTCAAGCATTTCAAAATTTACTGCATATCGTTTCCTATTTCCTGTTTATATATTTGCCTGATTTGTAAATCTTCAAATATTTCCGGAATTTGAGAAAGAAGAAAAAAAAATATTTTCCGTTTAATCATTTTGAGAATGCATTCATATTCATATTCAGCTAATAATCCAAATGTTTAATAATTAAAAATTGCTAAATTTTATAAATTTGTCTAAAGAAAGAATTTTCTAATTTTTCATCAGAAAACATTCTCTTTTCTTTTCTTCTCTGCCTCTCCCTCTCCCTCTTTCTCTCCTTCTTTTTTTTTAAATGAATAATATAAACTGGAATTTATTATATGATAGAGAGAGAATAAGCAAGAGAGAGAGAGAGAGAGAGAATATATGATAATATATAATTCATTTTTCTTTATTTGTATAATAAAAATTTAATAAATATCTAGAAAAATTGTAAAAAAAAAAAATCAAAGTTAAAAATGTAATTGAATACATTATAATTGGAAAATATTAATGTTTGCTAAACATAAAGCTTATTGTTATTGTTAGAGCTATTAAAATACTATATCAATAACAATACACTCTACAATTACCTCTGCAACTGATAATTGTTATTTGAAATAGAAGATATTGTCAACGTGATAAGAGCAATGTACTTTTTGTTTACTTCAAATACTTTAAAAATTAAATAATATCAAAGTACATACACATACACATACACACAGACACATACACATACACACACATACATACATACATACACACATACATACATACACACATACATACATACACACATACATACATACACAAATAGGCAAATATTAATTTATAATTTTGAAATGTTTGCAAATTGAGAATTATTCTATCAAATGTCATTTAGCTTTTAGCAATTTTTTTTTTCCTTTTTACCTTTTTATAATTTTTTAATTAAATTATTAAATTGTATAATTTTCATTTATATACAAAATTATTTGTGCAAAATTTTTTTTAATTTTAAGTTATAAATATTTAAATGATTTTGCTTAATTATTTATTGTATTATTTGTTTTTTTTTTTTTTTTATCATTCATATTTTATTTTTAATTTACAAATTTATACCTATATCACATTGATTTCTAAATTTTTGTTAATTGAATTAATAAATTTTAATTTTTGAACAAGCTAAAATTTAATTGTTTTTGCAATTACAATTACTAATAATGGTTAATTGATCAGAAATATTTTTAAGTTCTTTAAGTTTTTTTTTTTTAAATATTTTTATTTTATTTTATTATTAGAAAAAAATGAAGCTAAACTAATGATAAATTATGTGATTTAGCTTATTTTACAAAGTTTATACATTCAATTTGTTTTAATTAAATTATTAAATTTTATAATTTTCATTTATATACAAAATTATTTGTGCAAAAATTTTTTTGATTTTAAGTTATAAAAATGATAAATTAAAAGATAAAATGAAAGTGAAAAAATGATTTCATTAGAAAGTATTAAAAGAGAGAAATGAGAAATTTAATAAAAGAGCCATCAAATATTTAATTTTATTATAATCATTGCAATATTTTTTAATCCATCTAAGGAAGGAAATTTCTTGAATTCATTTTTCATTTTTAATTCATTCATTCATTCATTCATTCATTCATTCATTCATTCATTCATTCATTCATTCGTTCATTCATTCATTCGATCATTCGCTCATTCATCCATTCATTCGATCATTCGTTCATTCATCCATTCATTCGATCATTCATTCATTCATCCATTCGCCCATTCATCCATTCATTCGATCATTCGCTCATTCATCCATTCATTCGATCATTCGCTCATTCATCAATTCATTCGATCATTCGCTCATTCATCCATTCATTCGATCATTCGCTCATTCATCCATTCATTCGATCATTCGCTCATTCATCCATTCATTCGATCATTCGCTCATTCATCCATTCATTCGATCATTCGCTCATTCATCCATTCATTCGATCATTCGCTCATTCATCCATTCATTCGATCATTCGCTCATTCATCCATTCATTCGATCATTCGCCCATTCATCCATTCATTCGATCATTCACTCATTCATCCATTCATTCGATCATTCGCTCATTCATCCATTCATTCGATCATTCGCTCATTCATCCATTCATTCGATCATTCGCTCATTCATCCATTCATTCGATCATTCGCTCATTCATCCATTCATTTCGATCATTCGCTCATTCACCCATTCATTCGATCATTCATTCATTCATTCATTCGATCATTCGCTCATTCATCCATTCATTTCGATCATTCGCTCATTCACCCATTCATTCGATCATTCATTCATTCATTCATTCGATCATTCGCTCATTCATCCATTCATTCGATCATTCGCTCATTCACCCATTCATTCGATCATTCGCTCATTCACCCATTCATTCGATCATTCATTCATTCATTCATTCGATCATTCGCTCATTCATCCATTCATTCGATCATTCGCTCATTCATCCATTCATTCGATCATTCGCTCATTCATCCATTCATTCGATCATTCGCTCATTCATCCATTCATTCGATCATTCGCTCATTCATCCATTCATTCGATCATTCGCTCATTCACCCATTCATTCGATCATTCATTCATTAATTCATTCGATCATTCGCTCATTCATCCATTCATTCGATCATTCGCTCATTCATTCATTCATTCGATCATTCGCTCATTCATCCATTCATTTCGATCATTCGCTCATTCACCCATTCATTCGATCATTCATTCATTCATTCATTCATTCATTCGATCATTCGCTCATTCATCCATTCATTCGATCATTCGCTCACTCATCCATTCATTCGATCATTCATTCATTCATTCATTCGATCATTCGCTCATTCATCCATTCATTCGATCATTCGCTCATTCACCCATTCATTCGATCATTCATTCATTCATTCATTCGATCATTCGCTCATTCATCCATTCATTCGATCATTCGCTCACTCATCCACTCATTCGATCATTCGCTCACTCATCCATTCATTCGATCATTCGCTCATTCATCCATTCATTCGATCATTCGCTCATTCATCCATTCATTCGATCATTCGCTCATTCATTCACTCATTCATTCGATCATTCATTCATTCTTCCATTTACCAAAAATCAAATGGCTTCCACCACGAGCAATTAGCTAAGCTTAAATGTTTCTCTTCCAGAAATATTACCACCAATCCTCTTCTCTCTCTCCTCTTCATATTCCTCCCTTTCCTTCTTTTCCTCTCCTCATCTTCCATCATCATTCCTCTCTTCCTCCACACTTTTCCATTCTTATGCAACTGGCAGCTGTTCAAATTATATTTCATTTTTCATCATCATCAAGTATTATTTTTACATCCATTTATCTCCAACAATCTCTCCCTCTCTTTCCCTCTCTCTCTCTTCCCGTCTGTCCCTCTCTCTCTCTCTCTCCATTATTCCCCCAATACTATCGTTCATTTCCAGTTTATTTCAAAAAAAAAAAAAATTATTATTATTATTATTGAAATTATCATAAAATATTTAAACTGTTAAATCGATTACTGTAAACATTTATATTATAATAAATATTTAAGTTCTAAATTAAAATTAAATTACAATTTCCTTTTTTTTTCTTTTCAAGTGTTAATAAAAAAATTTTAAAAATATTACTTAGATATTTTTTTTTTGATTTTTTTTTGTAAGCACTACATTTTTAAGTATTTGTTAATAATAATAATAAAGGATGATGATAAAGGTGAAGTAAACAAAAAGGAAAAGATACGTTTTTTTTTTTTTTTTTTTAAAAAAATGAAAAGTAAAATAGAAAGAAGAAAAAAGTTTGTTATTGTTTTTTTTTTTTACTTTATGTTTGTTTACTGATTAAAATTTTTTTGAAATTTTTTTTTTTTTTTTGGAATCATTGAAATATATTTAATACAGAACAGTGCAGTATTTATTTATCCGTTATTTCATCAATTTATTATTATTACTATTTATTGTCATTATTTATTACTATCGTTATTACTACTTATTATTATCACTATTATTTATTATTATTACAATTTATTATTATTATTACTATTATTTATTATCAACTATTTATTATTATTTATTATTATTATTATTACTATTTATTGCTATTATTTATTATTGTCGTTATTGCTATTTATTATTTATCACTATTATTTATTATTATTAAAATTTATTAATATTATTTATTATTATTATTACTATTATTTATTATCAACATTATTATTGTTACTACTTATTATTATTATTGTTACTATTTATTGTTGTTATTATTACTATTATTTATTATCAACATTATTATTGTTACTACTTATTATTATTATTGTTACTATTTATTGTTGTTATTATTACTATTATTTATCATTATTAGTGCTTTTATTTATTGTTATTATTATTAATATTATTTATTATCATTATTACTATTTATTATTATTATTATTATTGCTGCTAGTTAATTTTACCAAGTTATTATGATTATTTATCACCATGGAACATTTGAATGTTATATGTAATAAAATTAGAAATGACATCATTAAATTATATTTATTTGCTAAGCAAATTTTTGTACTTAAATATATCACATACACACACATACATATACACACACATACACACACATACACACACACATACATATACGTACATACACACACACATACACACACACAT
>JAAVKF010000136.1:0-60000 GCA_012070555.1 Brugia pahangi
TTACCATAAGGTACGGTACCAAGAGGTACGGTACCAAAAGGTGGTAACAAGAGGTACGGTACCAAAAGGTACGGTGCCAAGAGGTACGGTGATAAGAGGTACAGTGGATAAGAGGTACAGTGATAAGAGGTACAGTGATTAGAGGTGCAGTGATAAGAGGTTCAGTGATAAGAGGTGCAGTGAGAAGAGGTACAGTGATAAGAGGTGCAGTGATAAGAGGTGCAGTGATAAGAGGTACAGTGATAAGAGGTGCAGTGATAAGAGGTGCAGTGATAAGAGGTGCAGTGATAAGAGGTACAGTGATAAGAGGTGTAGCGATAAGAGGTACAGGATAAGAGGTGCAGTGATAAGAGGTACAGTGATAAGAGGTGCAGTGGATAAGATAGAATGGTGATAAGAGGTACAGTGATAAGAGGTAGTGATAAGAGGTACAGTGATAAGAGGTACAGTGATAAGAGGTACAGTGATAAGAGGTACAGTGATAAGAGGTGCAGTAATGGTAAGGGACGAAAGGGGCGTGGCCATGCGGGCGTGGCGGAGGCGGGGCGAAAAGGGCGTGGTCAAGCAAGCGTATTAGGGGCGGGGCGACGAAGGCGTGGCCTGTAGGCGCGGGGGTGGTAGCGGAGCGATGAGGGCTGAATAAATTTCTGAATGAATTTTTCTAGAATTAAAACGACCAGAAAAGAATGAGATAAAGGACAAAAACAAAATAAAAGTTAAAATTGCAAAGGCTATTGAAAGTTTTATGATCAATAATTTTTTTTTAAATGGAATTTCCGTATGGTATTTCATTGAATTTTATGTCTTTTTTCTTGCTTAACAAAAAAAAAAAAAAAATGAGAACAAAAAAATATGATAGGAAAGAAAAAAGAAAAAAACCTAAAATTACAAAAAAAAAAATCATGTTTGCTATCTGTTTTGATGATAATAAATTGAATAACTCAGTGATTAAATTAAATTATGAAATAATTTTTTATTTTTTAGTTGCAATATAATATAGAATAAAAGAATCAATTAAACTATTTAGTACCTAAATTAGATTAGTTAAAAAAATCAGCGAAACAAAAATATTCATTTAAAAATGATGAAATTAATGAAATTGAAAAATATTTTTTCTTTTTTAAGAAAAACTAATTTTCTTTTAAAGTTTCAAAGAATTTGGTAAATATTGTTACTGTTATTGTTATTATTGCTACCTTTCAAATTTAACTACTAATATATGTCATACCTTTTTTTTCTTTTTTTTCAAAATTTGTCTACTTAAATTACTATACTTTTTTTTGGTGATATTTAAATGGTTATGCTTTATTTAAATTTATTCTAGCATGTGGAATTCTAGCATGTTTAAGGACATCTATTTGCTAATATTTAATTTAGAATATTTGGAATGTAATATTGTTTATCTTGCATTGTATAATAGCTCAAATATTTTAGAAAAAGTAATAAAGTAAAAAATTAGTAAAAAAAAAAAAGTAAAAAATTATGTTACTTATAAATTTAGTCATTGCTATTTTCAATTATTAGCAATATTTGATTCTTGAATTTGCAATTCAATTATTAAAGTAATCGAATATTAGCTCATATTTCAGATAATATATGCTAATCAATGGCAATCAATGCAACTAATAAATGATCAAAAAGCAATTCATTTTCGTCCTTTTTTTTTTCTTTACATTTAGGAAAATTATCATTGAATAATAATCAGTAAAATCAAAAAAAAAAAGCATTGATCATAGCTAATTGATCAAAATAACTGCAATCATTTAGAATCAAATCACGATCATTTTAGACAAATCAAAAAATGATTGTTTTAACTATCCAATAAAGCTAATAACAATTTTGTGGACAAATGTTCAATTATTTGACAAAATTTTCTTTGTCGCAAAAAAAAAAAAAAAAAAAAAAACTAATCATAAAATAACAATTGAACACTGAAAATAAATTGATAATTAATAATAATAATTAAATTTTTCTTATAAAATTCCTCGAGTATGAAATAACAAATTTTGTCACTTATTTTTTTTTAAATCCTGAAATTGGTAATAGTTGTAGTTCCTTCAAAATTTGAGAAATTTTGAAAAAGCAAAGATTATTTGTTATAAAAATGAGCAAATTTCAAAACATATTTATAATTAATTTCAGGATAAAAATCCTATCAAGAATTTACATGTGGTTTGAATTTATAATCTTTTCAATTTTAATACCAATAATTTTTGAAATAGTTTTTAATATTACTTTAATTAAAAAAATTTATTAAGTATTACTTTAATCAAAATCAAAAATTGATTATATATTACTTTAATTTATTATATATTACTTTAATCAAAATCAAAAGTTTAGCAATTAAGCTTACATATTACCTTCATGCTGAAAGCTAAATGATTGCAAAATTTCAAATTTAACATTTTCTTACACCTATTTTTATTTTAAAATAACTTAAAATTTTTGTTTTGCTAGATTTTTGTAGCTTAATTTAATTAAATAAGCTTTACCGATTGATATATTTCTCGAGAAAAATTTTTATAATTTTTGCAATCTGATATAAAAATTTGACTTTAGTGATAAATTTATAATTGATATAAACTGTTATCATATCTCTACTAGCCAAGCCAATAAGTGTTAAATTTTTCATCTAATGTTACCTAAGTTTCAAAAGCAGAATTTTATATTTATATTTTTAGCTTAAATTATATTTTTGTCAAATTAATTTTTTCATTTAATTAAGAAAAGTTTATTATTTAAAAAATTCCATTCAGTTTTAATAGTTTCAAATAATTACAGCTATCAGTTTTACGTAATTTATGCATATTTTAACAATTTCAGCAGTTTTATGCTTATATTTGAATTTATAATTTTAATTTTGCGCTCAAATCTTTTTTAGAATAATTGATTCGTGATAATATGAAGTTATTATCAGAACTATATTTGATAACTTTTAAAAATAACTAATTAATTGATAATTAGTAAAACTGCTATAGAATCCTAATTATTATTGATTAAATCTATTAGATTCAAAACATTTGCTGTTAAACTGAATGAAATTATGAGAAATTTAATATAATTTTTTTTTTTTTTTTTGCTCATTAAATCATTAAATGATCAATGCCGCATTCTTTAAAAGCATTAATTGATTCAACTGATTTAATCAATATTATCAAATCAGTGTAAATAATTTACCAATATTATCATATCACAATATCAATGTAATTTAAGTAGATTAAGGATATTAAATGTTAAATTATTTTTATAATATCAATATTCTATCAGTTATAATCAGTGTGACATTTTTGTCTCCTTTCCTAAATTCATTTGCATTCAAATGAAAGCACTTTTAATGATTTGTTAATTTATCAATTTTTTTTTCTTAAACGCTCTTACGCTGATCACACAGCTAATTGATAAATAACACATTTCAATTGTTTAGCTGATAAGATATATCAAAATGAACTTTTATAAGATTGATCTGAACATCTTAGCTAAATCATTCATTTATTTTCAAATTAATTTTTATTATCATAAACAACCAACAATTTAATTCTATTAATTTCATTCTTTGTCTTTCACAGTTTTTTTTCCTAAAATTTAATCATTTCCCATCCATTAAATCAATTAATCTATTTGATAATAATAAATCAATCTTATGTGCAACAAATAATTCTTTTTTTTTTTTATCTCATAAATCGATTTGAAAATTGATTTATTATTATCAGTGTGTTTCAATCAGTTACAAAAGTGACAAAAATATTCACAAACATTTCAAATTTTTCCGACTTAAAATTTTCAAAATAATTTTTTATCACTTGTGCTTAATTTAAAAAAAAAAAAAAAAAAAAAAAAACTTATTTTCTTACATATTTTATCAATTCATAAAATTTCAAATTTTCATAAGAACTTTTTTTTTTTTGAAAAAGAAAGAAAAGAAGATGTATAACTGTATTATAATGTAATTTCATATCACAAAATTATCCTATTATAATGAAAATCAAATGAAATAATATATCATTGACATATAAATAGCAAACAAAATTAATTATCATATTAAATTAAAATTTGAAATTAGGAAAAAGAGAACAATTCATTTTATTAGTTATGTCACATTACTTTTATACAATTATTTCAATCAATACAAAAGTTTTTTTTTTTAGTTTGATTCCATTTCAATCAACATATATAATAGTTTGATTCCATTTCAACATATATCATATTCGATACATTTATTTATTTTATAATTATTATACTTCCCAGAACAATTTTCCCAAAAAAACTTCAGCTAGAAAATCAAAATTTATTACTTTTTCTAAAATATTTGAGCTATTATACAAGATAAACAATATTACATTCCAAATATTCTAAATTAAATAATACCAAATAGATATCCTTAAACATGCTAGAATTCCACATGCTAGAATAAATTTAAATAAAGCATAACCATTTAAATATCACCAAAAAAAAAAGTATAGTAATTTAAGTAGACAAATTTTGAAAAAAAAAAGAAAAAAAAAGGTATGACATATATTAGTAGTTAAATTTGAAAGGTAGCAATAATAACAATAACAGTAACAATATTTACCAAATTCTTTGAAACTTTAAAAGAAAATTAGTTTTTCTTAAAAAGAAAATATTTTTTCAATTTCATTAATTTCATCATTTTTAAATGAATATTTTTTGTTTCGCTGATTTTTTTAACTAATCTAATTTAGGTACTAAATAGTTTAATTGATTCTTTTATTCTATATTATATTGCAACTAAAAATAAAAAATTATTTCATAATTTAATTTAATCACTGAGTTATTCAATTTATTATCATCAAAACAGATAGCAAACATGATTTTTTTTTTTTTGTAATTTTAGGTTTTTTTTTTCTTTTTCTTTCCTATCATATTTTTGTTCTCATTTTTTTTTTTTTTTTTTTGTTAAGCAAGAAAAAAGACATAAAAATTCAATGAAATACCATACGGAAATTACATTTAAAAAAAAATTATTGATCATAAAACTTTCAATAGCCTTTGCAATTTTAACTTTTATTTTGTTTTTGTCCTTTTATCTCTTTCTTTTCTGGTCGTTTTAATTCTAGAAAATTCATTCAGAAATTTATTCAGCCCTCATCGCTCCGCTACCACCCCCGCGCCTACAGGCCACGCCTTCGTCGCCCCGCCCCTAATACGCTTGCTTGACCACGCCCTTTTCGCCCCGCCTGCCACGCCCGCATGGCCACGCCCCTTTTCGTCCCGCCCCCGCCATTACTGCACCTCTTATCACTGTACCTCTTATCACTGTACCTCTTATCACTGTACCTCTTATCACTGTACCTCTTATCACTGCACCTCTTATCACTGTACTCTCTTATCACTGTACCTCTTATCACTGCACCTCTTATCACTGTACCTCTTATCACTGCACCTCTTATCACTGCACCTCTTATCACTGTACCTCTTATCACTGCACCTCTTATCACTGCACCTCTTATCACTGTACCTCTTATCACTGTACCTCTTATACCGTACCTCTTTGTCACTGTATCTTTCTTCTTATTGTACCTTTGGTACCGCATTCCTTATACTGTACCTTTTGGTACCGTACCTCTTGGTACCGCATTTTATCACCGTTCTTGGTACCGTATCTTATTACCGTACCTCTTGTACCGTACCTCTTGTTACCGTACTTTTTATCACTGTACTTCTGGTACCGTACTTTCCTATCACCGTTTTAACACCGTATATGGTACCAAAGGCGCGGTAACAAGTGGTTCGGTACTACTTGGTACCGTACCTCTTGGTACCGTACCAAAAGTACCGTACCTCTTGGTACCGTGATAATTGGTACCGTACCTTTTGATACAGTGATAAAAAGTACGGTAACAAGAAGTACGGTACCAATTGGTACATTAACTTTGATACTGTACCTCTTGGTACACAACTTTATTACGGTACCTCTTGGTACCGTATTTTGGTATTGTACCTCTTGGTACCGTAATTTTGATACGGTACCTCTTGGTACCAACTTTTTGTACCGTACCTCTTGGTACCGTAACAAGAGGTACAATAAGAAAAAGTACGGTAATGAAGAGGTACAGTGATAAGAGGTACGGTACAAGAGATACAGTGATAAAAAGTACGGTAACAAGAGTGTACGGTACCAAGAGGTACAGTGATAAAAAGTACGGTAACAAGAGGTACCGTACCTCTTGGTACCGTAATAAAAGATACCGTACCTCTTGGTACAATAACAAAAGTACGGTACCAAGAAGTAGAATAATAAAAGGTACGGTACCAAGAGGTACATTAACAAAAGATACGGTACTCTTGGTACAATAACAAAAATTACGGTACCAAGAGGTACGGTGATAAAAGGTACCGTACCAAGAGGTACCGTGATTTTGGTATGGTACTTCAAGAGGTACCGTACCTTTTGTTATTGTAACAAGAGGTACCGTAACTTTAGTATGGTACCAAGAGGTACCGTGATAAAGGTACGGTACCTTGGTACCGTGATTGGTAGTAATAAAAGATACGGTACCTCTTGGTACCGTAACAAAAAGTACGGTATACCAAGAGAGGTACAGTGATAAAAAGTACGGTTACAAGAAATATGCAGTATAAAGGTACGGTACCAAGAGGTACGGTACCAAAAGGTACGGTAACAAGAGGTTCGGTACCAAGAGGTACGGTAACAAGAGGTACAATAACAAAGTACGGTACCAAAAGGTACAGTGATAAGAGTGTACGGTACCAAGAGGTACAGTGATAAAAGTACGGTAACAAGAGGTACATCAACAAAAGATACGGTACCAAAGGTACAATAACAAAAATACGGTACCAAGAGGTACGGTGATAAAGGTACGGTACCAAGAGGTACGGTACCAAAAGGTACGGTAACAAGAGGTACAATAACAAAAAGTACGGTACCAAGAGGATAAGAGGTACGGTACCAAGAGGTACGGTGATAAAGGTACGGTACCAAGAGGTACGGTATCAAAAGGTGCGTAACAAGAGGTACGGTACCAAAGGTACGGTAACAAGAGGTACGGTACTAAAAGGTACGGTACCAAGAGGTACAGTGATAAGAGGTACGGTACCAAGAGGTACGGTGATAAAAGGTACGGTAACAAGAGGTACACAACAAAAGTACGGTACCAAAGGTACGGTACCAAAGGTGCGGTAACAAGAGGTACGGTACCAAGAGGTACGGTAACAAGAGGTACAATAACAAAAAGTACGGTACCAAAGGTACAGTGATAAGAGGTACGGTACCAAGAGATACAGTGATAAAGTACGGTAACAAGAGGTACATCAACAAAAGGTACGGTACCAAAAGATACAATAACAAAAATACGGTACCAAGAGGTACGGTGATAAAGGGTACGGTACCAAGAGGTACGGTACCAAAAGGTACGGTAACAAGAGGTACGGTACCAAAAGGTGCGGTAACAAGAGGTACGGTACCAAAAGGTACGGTACCAAGAGGTACAGTGATAAGAGGTACGGTACCAAGAGGTACGGTGATAAAAGGTACGGTAACAAGAGGTACAATAACAAAAAGTACGGTACCATAAGGTACGGTACCAAGAGGTACGGTACCAAAAGGTGCGGTAACAAGAGGTACGGTACCAAGAGGTACAGTGATAAGAGGTACAGTGATAAGAGGTACAGTGATAAGAGGTACAGTGATAAGAGGTGCAGTGATAAGAGGTACAGTGATAAGAGGTGCAGTGATAAAAGGTACAGTGATAAGAGGTGCAGTGATAAGAGGTGCAGTGATAAGAGGTGCAGGATAAGAGGGGCCAGTGATGAGGTGCAGTGATAAGAGGTACAGTGATAAGAGGTACAGTGATAAGAGGTACAGTGATAAGAGGTACAGTGATAAGAGGTACAGTGATAAGAGGTACGGTACAAAGAGATACAGTGATAAAAAATTACGGTAACAAGAGGTACGGTACCAAGATGTACAGTAATAAAAGATACGGTACCACGAGGTACAATAACAAAAGTACGGTACCAAGAAGTAGAATAATAAAAGGTGCGGTAACAAGAGGTACATTAACAAAAGAAACGGTACTAAAAGATACAATAAAAAAAAATTATGGTATCAAGAGGTACGGTGATAAAGGTACGGTACCAAGAGGTACGGTGATAAAAGGTTCGGTACCAAGAGGTACGGTACCAAAGGTACAGTGATAAGACTAATGGTACCAAGAGATTAGTGATAAAAAATACGGAAACAAAAGGTACATTAAAAAAGATACGGTACCAAAAGATACAATAACAAAATACGGTACCAAGAGGTACGGTACCAAAAGGTTCGGTAACAAGAGGTATTGTTACCAAAAGTTACGGTAACAAGAGGTACAATAACAAAAAGTACGGTACCAAGAGTTACAGTGATAAATTACGGTACCAAGATTTACGGTGATAAAGGTACTTTACCAAAATTTATTCTACCAAAGGTGCGGTAACAAGAGGTACGGTACCAAAAGGTGCGGTAACAAGAGGTACGGTACCAAAAGGTACGGTACCAATAGGTACAGTGATAAGAGGTACGGTATAAAAGGTACGGTGATAAAAGGTAAAGTAAAAAGAGGTACAATAACAAAAAGTATGGTACCATAAGGTACGGTATCAAATTTACGGTAATTAAAGGTGCGGTACCAATATTACAGATAATATATGCTAATCAATGGCAATCAATGCAACTAATAAATGATCAAAAAGCAATTCATTTTCGTCCTTTTTTTTTTCACATTTAGGAAAATTATCATTGAATAATAATCAGTTCAAAAAAAAAAGCATTGATCATAGCTAATTGATCAAAATAACTGCAATCATTTAGAATCAAATCACGATCATTTTAGACAAATCAAAAAATGATTGTTTTAACTATCCAATAAAGCTAATAACAATTTTGTGGACAAATGTTCAATTATTTGACAAAATTTTCTTTGTCGAAAAAAAAAAAAAAAAAAAAAAAAACTAATCATAAAATAACAATTGAACACTGAAAATAAATTGATAATTAATAATAATAATTAAATTTTTTCTTATGAAATTCCTCGAGTATGAAATAACAAATTTTGTCACTTATTTTTTTTTTTTTAAATCCTGAAATTGGTAATAGTTGTAGTTCCTTCAAAATTTGAGAAATTTTGAAAAAGCAAAGATTATTTGTTATAAAAATGAGCAAATTTCAAAACATATTTATAATTAATTTCAGGATAAAAATCCTATCAAGAATTTACATGTGGTTTGAATTTATAATCTTTTCAATTTTAATACCAATAATTTTTGAAATAGTTTTTAATATTACTTTAATTAAAAAAAAAATTTATTAAGTATTACTTTAATCAAAATCAAAAAATTGATTATATATTACTTTAATTTATTATATATTACTTTAATCAAAATCAAAAAGTTTAGCAATTAAGCTTACATATTACCTTCATGCTGAAAGCTAAATGATTGCAAAATTTCAAATTTAACATTTTCTTGCACCTATTTTTATTTTAAAATAACTTAAAATTTTTGTTTTGCTAGATTTTTGTAGCTTAATTTAATTAAATAAGCTTTACCGATTGATATATTTCTCGAGAAAAATTTTTATAATTTTTGCAATCTGATATAAAAATTTGACTTTAGTGATAAATTTATAATTGATATAAACTGTTATCATATCTCTACTAGCCAAGCCAATAAGTGTTAAATTTTTCATCTAATGTTACCTAAGTTTCAAAAGCAGAATTTTATATTTATATTTTTAGCTTAAATTATATTTTTGTCAAATTAATTTTTCATTTAATTAAGAAAAGTTTATTATTTAAAAAAATTCCATTCAGTTTTAATAGTTTCAAATAATTACAGCTATCAGTTTTACGTAATTTATGCATATTTTAACAATTTCAGCAGTTTTATGCTTATATTTGAATTTATAATTTTAATTTTGCGCTCAAATCTTTTTAGAATAATTGATTCGTGATAATATGAAGTTATTATCAGAACTATATTTGATAACTTTTAAAAATAACTAATTAATTGATAATTAGTAAAACTGCTATAGAATCCTAATTATTATTGATTAAATCTATTAGATTCAAAACATTTGCTGTTAAACTGAATGAAATTATGAGAAATTTAATATAATTTTTTTTTTTTTTTTTTGCTCATTAAATCATTAAATGATCAATGCCGCATTCTTTAAAAGCATTAATTGATTCAACTGATTTAATCAATATTATCAAATCAGTGTAAATAATTTACCAATATTATCATATCACAATATCAATGTAATTTAAGTAGATTAAGGATATTAAATGTTAAATTATTTTTATAATATCAATATTCTATCAGTTATAATCAGTGTGACATTTTTGTGACAATTTCTCCTTTCCTAAATTCATTTGCATTCAAATGAAAGCACTTTTAATGATTTGTTAATTTATCAATTTTTTTTTCTTAAACGCTCTTACGCTGATCACACAGCTAATTGATAAATAACACATTTCAATTGTTTAGCTGATAAGATATATCAAAATGAACTTTTATAAGATTGATCTGAACATCTTAGCTAAATCATTCATTTATTTTCAAATTAATTTTTATTATCATAAACAACCAACAATTTAATTCTATTAATTTCATTCTTTGTCTTTCACAGTTTTTTTCCTAAAATTTAATCATTTCCCATCCATTAAATCAATTAATCTATTTGATAATAATAAATCAATCTTATGTGCAACAAATAATTCTTTTTTTTTTTTTTATCTCATAAATCGATTTGAAAATTGATTTATTATTATCAGTGTGTTTCAATCAGTTACAAAAGTGACAAAAATATTCACAAACATTTCAAATTTTTCCGACTTAAAATTTTCAAAATAATTTTTTATCACTTGTGCTTAATTTAAAAAAAAAAAAAAAAAAAAAAAACTTATTTTCTTACATATTTTATCAATTCATAAAATTTCAAATTTTCATAAGAACTTTTTTTTTTTGAAAAAGAAAGAAAAGAAGATGTATAACTGTATTATAATGTAATTTCATATCACAAAAATTATCCTATTATAATGAAAAATCAAATGAAATAATATATCATTGACATATAAATAGCAAACAAAATTAATTATCATATTAAATTAAAATTTGAAATTAGGAAAAAGAGAACAATTCATTTTATTAGTTATGTCACATTACTTTTATACAATTATTTCAATCAATACAAAAGTTTTTTTTTTAGTTTGATTCCATTTCAATCAACATATATAATAGTTTGATTCCATTTCAACATATATCATATTCGATACATTTATTTATTTTATAATTATTATACTTCCCAGAACAATTTTCCCAAAAACTTCAGCTAGAAAATCAAAATTTATTACTTTTTCTAAAATATTTGAGCTATTATACAAGATAAACAATATTACATTCCAAATATTCTAAATTAAATAATACCAAATAGATATCCTTAAACATGCTAGAATTCCACATGCTAGAATAAATTTAAATAAAGCATAACCATTTAAATATCACCAAAAAAAAGTATAGTAATTTAAGTAGACAAATTTTGAAAAAAAAAGAAAAAAAGGTATGACATATATTAGTAGTTAAATTTGAAAGGTAGCAATAATAACAATAACAGTAACAATATTTACCAAATTCTTTGAAACTTTAAAAGAAAATTAGTTTTTCTTAAAAGAAAAATATTTTTTCAATTTCATTAATTTTATTACTTTTTCTAAAATATTTGAGCTATTATACAAGATAAACAATATTACATTCCAAATATTCTAAATTAAATAATACCAAATAAATATCCTTAAACATGCTAGAATTCCACATGCTAGAATAAATTTAAATAAAGCATAACCATTTAAATATCAAAAAAAAAAAGTATAGTAATTTAAGTAGACAAATTTTGAAAAAAAAAAAAAGAAAAAAAGGTATGACATATATTAGTAGTTAAATTTGAAAGGTAGCAATAATAACAATAACAGTAACAATATTTACCAAATTCTTTGAAACTTTAAAAGAAAATTAGTTTTTCTTAAAAGAAAAAATATTTTTTCAATTTCATTAATTTCATCATTTTTAAATGAATATTTTTTGTTTCGCTGATTTTTTTAACTAATCTAATTTAGGTACTAAATAGTTTAATTGATTCTTTTATTCTATATTATATTGCAACTAAAAATAAAAAATTATTTCATAATTTAATTTAATCACTGAGTTATTCAATTTATTATCATCAAAACAGATAGCAAACATGATTTTTTTTTTTGTAATTTTAGGTTTTTTTCTTTTTCTTTCCTATCATATTTTTTTGTTCTCATTTTTTTTTTTTTTTTTTTGTTAAGCAAGAAAAAAAGACATAAAAATTCAATGAAATACCATACGGAAATTACATTTAAAAAAAAAAATTATTGATCATAAAACTTTCAATAGCCTTTGCAATTTTAACTTTTTATTTTGTTTTTGTCCTTTTATCTCTTTCTTTTCTGGTCGTTTTAATTCTAGAAAAATTCATTCAGAAATTTATTCAGCCCTCATCGCTCCGCTACCACCCCCGCGCCTACAGGCCACGCCTTCGTCGCCCCGCCCCTAATACGCTTGCTTGACCACGCCCTTTTCGCCCCGCCTCCGCCACGCCCGCATGGCCACGCCCCTTTTCGTCCCGCCCCCGCCATTACTGCACCTCTTATCACTGTACCTCTTATCACTGCACCTCTTATCACTGTACCTCTTATCACTGTACCTCTTATCACTGTACCTCTTATCACTGTACCTCTTATCACTGCACCTCTATCACTGTACCTCTTATCACTGTACCTCTTATCACTGTACCTCTTATCACTGTACCTCTTATCACTGCACCTCTTATCACTGTACCTCTTATCACTGCACCTCTTATCACTGTACCTCTTATCACTGCACCTCTTATCACTGCACCTCTTATCACTGTACCTCTTATCACTGTACCTCTTATCACTGTACCTCTTATCACTGCACCTCTTATCACTGTACCTCTTATCACTGCACCTCTTATCACTGTACCTCTTATCACTGCACCTCTTATCACTGCACCTCTTATCACTGTACCTTTATCACTGCACTCTTATCACTGTACCTCTTATCACTGTACCTCTTATCACTGTACCTCTTATCACTGCACTCTTATCACTGTACCTTTATCACTGCACCTCTATCACTGTACCTCTTATCACTGCACCTCTAATCACTGTACCTCTTATCACTGTACCTCTTATCACTGTACCTCTTATCACCGTACCTCTTGGTACCGCACCTTTGGTACCGTACCTCTTGTTACCGCACCTTTTGGTACCGTACCTCTTGTACCGTACCGTACCGTACTTTTGTTATTGTACCTCTTGTTACCGTACCTTTTATCACCGTTATCTTCTTGGTACCGTACCTTTGGTACTCTTGTTACCGCACCTTTTGGTACCGTACCTCTTGGTACCGTACCTTTATCACCAATTCTTGGTACCGTACCTCTTATCACTGTACCTCTTGGTACCGTACTTTTTGTTATTGTACCTCTTGTTACCGTACCTTTGGTACCGTACCTCTTGGTACCGTACCTTTATCACCGTACCTCTTGGTACCGTATTTTTGTTATTGTATCTTTTGGTACCGTATCTTTTGTTGATGTACCTCTTGTTACCGTACTTTTTATCACTGTATCTCTTGGTACCGTACCTCTTATCACTGTACCTTTGGTACCGTACTTTTTGTTATTGTACCTCTTGTTACCGTACCTCTTGGTACCGAACCTCTTGTTACCGTACCTTTTGGTACCGTACCTCTTGGTACCGTACTTTTATCACCGTATTTTTGTAACCGTACCTTTTATCACTGTACCTCTTGTACCGTACTTTTTGTTATTGTACCTCGTGGTACCGTATCTTTTATTACTGTACCTCTTATCACTGTACCTCTTGGTACCGTACTTTTGTTATTGTACCTCTTGTTACCGTACCTTTTAGTACCGTACCTCTTGGTACCGTACCTTTTATCACCGTACCTCTTGGTACCGTACTTTTTGTTATTGTACCTCTTGTTACCGTACCTTTTAACCGTACCTCTGGTACCGTACCTTTTATCACCGTACCTCTTGGTACCGTACCTTATCACCGTACCTCTTGGTACCGTAATTTTTGTTATTGTATCTTTTAGTACCGTATCTTTTGTTAATGTACCTCTTGTTACCGCACCTTTATTATTCTACTTGGTACCGTACTTTTTGTTATTGTACCTCGGTACCGTATCTTTTATTACTGTACCTCTTGGTACCGTACCTCTTGTTACCGTACTTTTATCACTGTATCTTTCTTCTTATCACTGTACCTCTTATTACTGTACCTCTTATCACTGTGTATCACTGTACTTTTATTACTGTACCTCTTATCACTGAACTTATCACTCTACCGTATCACTGTACTTTATCACTGTACTATCACTGTACCTCTTATCACCGTACCTCTTATCACTGTACTTTATCACCGTACCTCTTGGTACCGTACCTTTTGGTACCGTACCTCTTGTTACCGTACCTTTGGTACCGTACCTCTTGGTACCGTACCTTATGGTACCGTACTTTTTGTTATTGTACCTCTTGTTATACCTTTACATCACCGTACGGTACCATATTCTTATCACTGTACCTCTTGGTACCGTACCTTTTGGTACCGTACTTGTTATACCTGGTACCGTACTCTTGTTACCAACCTTTTGGTACCGTACCTCTTGTTACCGCATTTTGGTACCGTACCTCTTGGTACCGTAATTATCACTGTACCTCTTGGTACCGTACCTTATCACAGTACTTTCTATAATGTACTTTAAACAATTGTGGTACCGTATTTTATAGTATCTTGGTACGGTATTTTATCACCGTACCTCTTGGTACCATTTTGTTATTGTATCTTTTGGTACCGTACTTTTGTTGATGTACTTGTTACCGTACTTTTTATCACTGTATCTTGGTACCGTACCTCTTATCACTGTAATTTTGGTACCGTACTTTTTGTTATTGCGTCTTGTTACCGTACTTTGGTACCGAACTCTTGTTACCGCACCTTTTGGTACCATATCTTTTGTTAAAACGGTGATAGGAAGTACGGTACCAAGAGATACAGTGATAAAAAGTACGGTAACAAGAGGTACGGTACCAAGAGGTACAGTAATAAAAGATACGGTACCACGAAATACGGTGATAAAGGTACGGTACCAAGAGGTACGGTACCAAAAGGTACGGTAACAAGAGGTACAATAACAAAAAGTACGGTACCAAGAGGTACAGTGATAAGAGGTACGGTACCAAGAGGTACGGTGATAAAAGGTACGGTACCAAGAGGTACGGTACCAAAAGGTGCGGTAACAAGAGGTACGGTACCAAAAGGTACGGTACCAAGAGGTACAGTGATAAGAGGTACGGTACCAAGAGGTACGGTGATAAAAGGTACGGTAACAAGAGGTACAATAACAAAAAGTACGGTACCATAAGGTACGGTACCAAAAGGTGCGGTAACAAGAGGTACGGTACCAAAAGGTACGGTGCCAAGAGGTACGGTGATAAGAGGTACAGTGATAAGAGGTACAGTGATAAGAGGTACAGTGATTGAGGTGCAGTGATAAGAGGTTCAGTGATAAGAGGTGCAGTGATAAGAGGTACAGTGATAAGAGGTGCAGTGATAAGAGGTGCAGTGATAAGAGGTACAGTGATAAGAGGTGCAGTGATAAGAGGTACAGTGATAAGAGGTGCAGTGATAAGAGGTACAGTGATAAGAGGTGCAGTGATAAGAGGTACAGTGATAAGAGGTGCAGTGATAAGAGGTGCAGTGATAAGAGGTACAGTGATAAGAGGTACAGTGATAAGAGGTACAGTGATAAGAGGTGCAGTGATAAGAGGTACAGTGATAAGAGGTACAGTGATAAGAGGTACAGTGATGGTAATGGGGGCGGGACGAAAGGGGCGTGGCCATGCGGGCGTGGCGGAGGCGGGGCGAAAAGGGCGTGGTCAAGCAAGCGTATTAGGGGCGGGGCGACGAAGGCGTGGCCTGTAGGCGCGGGGGTGGTAGCGGAGCGATGAGGGCTGAATAAATTTCTGAATGAATTTTTCTAGAATTAAAACGACCAGAAAAGAAATGAGATAAAAGGACAAAAACAAAATAAAAAGTTAAAATTGCAAAGGCTATTGAAAGTTTTATGATCAATAATTTTTTTTTAAATGGAATTTCCGTATGGTATTTCATTGAATTTTTATGTCTTTTTTCTTGCTTAACAAAAAAAAAAAAAAAAAATGAGAACAAAAAATATGATAGGAAAGAAAAAAGAAAAAAAAAAAAACCTAAAATTACAAAAAAATCATGTTTGCTATCTGTTTTGATGATAATAAATTGAATAACTCAGTGATTAAATTAAATTATGAAATAATTTTTTATTTTTAGTTGCAATATAATATAGAATAAAAGAATCAATTAAACTATTTAGTACCTAAATTAGATTAGTTAAAAAAATCAGCGAAACAAAAATATTCATTTAAAAATGATGAAATTAATGAAATTGAAAAATATTTTTTCTTTTAAGAAAAACTAATTTTCTTTTAAAGTTTCAAAGAATTTGGTAAATATTGTTACTGTTATTGTTATTATTGCTACCTTTCAAATTTAACTACTAATATATGTCATACCTTTTTTTTTTTTTTTTTTTTCAAAATTTGTCTACTTAAATTACTATACTTTTTTTTTTTGGTGATATTTAAATGGTTATGCTTTATTTAAATTTATTCTAGCATGTGGAATTCTAGCATGTTTAAGGACATCTATTTGCTAATATTTAATTTAGAATATTTGGAATGTAATATTGTTTATCTTGCATTGTATAATAGCTCAAATATTTTAGAAAAAGTAATAAAGTAAAAAATTAGTAAAAAAAAGTAAAAAATTATGTTACTTATAAATTTAGTCATTGCTATTTTCAATTATTAGCAATATTTGATTCTTGAATTTGCAATTCAATTTTAAGTAATCGAATATTAGCTCATATTTCAGATAATATATGCTAATCAATGGCAATCAATGCAACTAATAAATGATCAAAAAGCAATTCATTTTCGTCCTTTTTTTTTTCTTTACATTTAGGAAAATTATCATTGAATAATAATCAGTTCAAAAAAAAAAAAAAGCATTGATCATAGCTAATTGATCAAAATAACTGCAATCATTTAGAATCAAATCACGATCATTTTAGACAAATCAAAAAATGATTGTTTTAACTATCCAATAAAGCTAATAACAATTTTGTGGACAAATGTTCAATTATTTGACAAAATTTTCTTTGTCGCAAAAAAAAAAAAAAAAAAAAAACTAATCATAAAATAACAATTGAACACTGAAAATAAATTGATAATTAATAATAATAATTAAATTTTTTCATAAAATTCCTCGAGTATGAAATAACAAATTTTGTCACTTATTTTTTTTTTTTAAATCCTGAAATTGGTAATAGTTGTAGTTCCTTCAAAATTTGAGAAATTTTGAAAAAGCAAAGATTATTTGTTATAAAAATGAGCAAATTTCAAAACATATTTATAATTAATTTCAGGATAAAAATCCTATCAAGAATTTACATGTGGTTTGAATTTATAATCTTTTCAATTTTAATACCAATAATTTTTGAAATAGTTTTTAATATTACTTTAATTAAAAAAAAAATTTATTAAGTATTACTTTAATCAAAATCAAAAAATTGATTATATATTACTTTAATTTATTATATATTACTTTAATCAAAATCAAAAAGTTTAGCAATTAAGCTTACATATTACCTTCATGCTGAAAGCTAAATGATTGCAAAATTTCAAATTTAACATTTTCTTGCACCTATTTTTATTTTAAAATAACTTAAAATTTTTGTTTTGCTAGATTTTTGTAGCTTAATTTAATTAAATAAGCTTTACCGATTGATATATTTCTCGAGAAAATTTTTATAATTTTTGCAATCTGATATAAAAATTTGACTTTAGTGATAAATTTATAATTGATATAAACTGTTATCATATCTCTACTAGCCAAGCCAATAAGTGTTAAATTTTTCATCTAATGTTACCTAAGTTTCAAAAGCAGAATTTTATATTTATATTTTTAGCTTAAATTATATTTTTGTCAAATTAATTTTTTCATTTAATTAAGAAAAGTTTATTATTTAAAAATTCCATTCAGTTTTAATAGTTTCAAATAATTACAGCTATCAGTTTTACGTAATTTATGCATATTTTAACAATTTCAGCAGTTTTATGCTTATATTTGAATTTATAATTTTAATTTTGCGCTCAAATCTTTTTTAGAATAATTGATTCGTGATAATATGAAGTTATTATCAGAACTATATTTGATAACTTTTAAAAATAACTAATTAATTGATAATTAGTAAAACTGCTATAGAATCCTAATTATTATTGATTAAATCTATTAGATTCAAAACATTTGCTGTTAAACTGAATGAAATTATGAGAAATTTAATATAATTTTTTTTTTTTTTTTTGCTCATTAAATCATTAAATGATCAATGCCGCATTCTTTAAAAGCATTAATTGATTCAACTGATTTAATCAATATTATCAAATCAGTGTAAATAATTTACCAATATTATCATATCACAATATCAATGTAATTTAAGTAGATTAAGGATATTAAATGTTAAATTATTTTTATAATATCAATATTCTATCAGTTATAATCAGTGTGACATTTTTGTGACAATTTCTCCTTTCCTAAATTCATTTGCATTCAAATGAAAGCACTTTTAATGATTTGTTAATTTATCAATTTTTTTCTTAAACGCTCTTACGCTGATCACACAGCTAATTGATAAATAACACATTTCAATTGTTTAGCTGATAAGATATATCAAAATGAACTTTTATAAGATTGATCTGAACATCTTAGCTAAATCATTCATTTATTTTCAAATTAATTTTTATTATCATAAACAACCAACAATTTAATTCTATTAATTTCATTCTTTGTCTTTCACAGTTTTTTTCCTAAAATTTAATCATTTCCCATCCATTAAATCAATTAATCTATTTGATAATAATAAATCAATCTTATGTGCAACAAATAATTTTTTTTTTTTTATCTCATAAATCGATTTGAAAATTGATTTATTATTATCAGTGTGTTTCAATCAGTTACAAAAGTGACAAAAATATTCACAAACATTTCAAATTTTTCCGACTTAAAATTTTCAAAATTTTTTATCACTTGTGCTTAATTTAAAAAAAAAAAAAAAAAACTTATTTTCTTACATATTTTATCAATTCATAAAATTTCAAATTTTCATAAGAACTTTTTTTTTTTGAAAAAGAAAGAAAAGAAGATGTATAACTGTATTATAATTTCATATCACAAAAATTATCCTATTATAATGAAAAAATCAAATGAAATAATATATCATTGACATATAAATAGCAAACAAAATTAATTATCATATTAAATTAAAATTTGAAATTAGAAAAAAGAGAACAATTCATTTTATTAGTTATGTCACATTACTTTTATACAATTATTTCAATCAATACAAAAGTTTTTTTTTTTAGTTTGATTCCATTTCAATCAACATATATAATAGTTTGATTCCATTTCAACATATATCATATTCGATACATTTATTTATTTTATAATTATTATACTTCCCAGAACAATTTTCCCAAAAAAACTTCAGCTAGAAAATCAAAATTTATTACTTTTTCTAAAATATTTGAGCTATTATACAAGATAAACAATATTACATTCCAAATATTCTAAATTAAATAATACCAAATAGATATCCTTAAACATGCTAGAATTCCACATGCTAGAATAAATTTAAATAAAGCATAACCATTTAAATATCACCAAAAAAAAAGTATAGTAATTTAAGTAGACAAATTTTGAAAAAAAAAAAGAAAAAAAGGTATGACATATATTAGTAGTTAAATTTGAAAGGTAGCAATAATAACAATAACAGTAACAATATTTACCAAATTCTTTGAAACTTTAAAAGAAAATTAGTTTTTCTTAAAAAGAAAAATATTTTTTCAATTTCATTAATTTCATCATTTTTAAATGAATATTTTTTGTTTCGCTGATTTTTTAACTAATCTAATTTAGGTACTAAATAGTTTAATTGATTCTTTTACTATATTATATTGCAACTTAAAAATAAAAATTATTTCATAATTTAATTTAATCACTGAGTTATTCAATTTATTATCATCAAAACAGATAGCAAACATGATTTTTTTTTTTTTTTGTAATTTTAGGTTTTTTTCTTTTTCTTTCCTATCATATTTTTTTGTTCTCATTTTTTTTTTTTTTTTTTTGTTAAGCAAGAAAAAGACATAAAATTCAATGAAATACCATACGGAAATTACATTAAAAAAAAATTATTGATCATAAAACTTTCAATAGCCTTTGCAATTTTAACTTTTTATTTTGTTTTTGTCCTTTATCTCTTTCTTTTCTGGTCGTTTTAATTCTAGAAAAATTCATTCAGAAATTTATTCAGCCCTCATCGCTCCGCTACCACCCCCGCGCCTACAGGCCACGCCTTCGTCGCCCCGCCCCTAATACGCTTGCTTGACCACGCCCTTTTCGCCCCGCCTCCGCCACGCCCGCATGGCCACGCCCCTTTTCGTCTTGCTCCCTGCCATTACTGCACCTCTTATCACTGTACCTCTTATCACTGTACCTCTTATCACCGTACCTTCTTATCACTGTACCTCTTCATCATGCAATCTTCTTATCACTGTATTCTTGTTATCACTGCACCTCTTATCACTGTACCTTCTTATCATGCACCTTTTGGTAACGCACCTCTTTTGGTCGCACTTATTGCACGCACCTTGGTACCGCGGCCTTCTGGTACCGTACCTTTATGGTACCGTACTTTTGTTATTGTACCTCTTGTTACCGTACCTTTTATCACCGTACCTCTTGGTACCGTACCTCTTATCACTGTACCTCTTGGTACCGTACCTTGGTACCGTACCCTCTTGTTACCGCACCTTTTGGTACCGTACCTCTTGTTACCGCACCTTTTGTACCGTACTTGTTATACGTTAATCTTTTGGTACCGTACCTCTTGGTACCGTACCCTTTATCACCGTAAATTCTTGGTACCGTACCTCACACTGTACCTCTTGGTACCGTACTTTTTGTTATTGTACCTCTTGTTACAAAATTTTTGGTACCGTACTCTTGGTACCGTACCTTTATCACCTGGTACCCTCTTGGTACCGTATTTTGTTATTAGTATCTTGGTACCGTATCTTTGTTGATGTACTCCTTGTTACCGTACTTTATCACTGTATCTTGGTACCGTAATTTTATCACTGTACCTTGGTACCGTATCTTTTGTTATTGCGGCCTTCTAGTTGTCAGGCCTTGGTAAGAACCTCTGAGTTACCGCACCTTTTGTACCATATCTTTTTTGTTAAAACGGTGATAGAAGTACGGTACCAAGAGATACAGTGATAAAAAGTACGGTAACAAGAGGTACGGTACCAAGAGGTACAGTAATAAAAGATACGGTACCACGAAAATACGGTGATAAAAGGCATACTAGAGGTACGGTACCAAAAGGTACGGTAACAAGAAAGAATAATGAAAAAGTACGGTACCAAGAGGTACAGTGATAAGAGGTACGGTACCAAGAGGTATTTGGTGATGGTAATATACGGTACCAAGAGGTACGGTACCAAAAGGTGGTAAAGAGGTAACGGTACCAAAAGGTACGGTACCAAGAGGTACAGTGATAAGAGGTACGGTACCAAGAGGTACGGTGATAAAAGGTACGGTAACAAGAGGTACATAACAAAAGTACGGTACCATAAGGTACGGTAAGAGGTACGGTACCAAAAGGTGCGGTAACAAGAGGTACGGTACCAAAAGGTACGGTGCCAAGAGGTACGGTGATAAGAGGTACAGTGATAAGAGGTACAGTGATAAGAGGTACAGTGATTAGAGGTGCAGTGATAAGAGGTCAGATAAGAGGTGCAGTGATAAGAGGTACAGTGATGAGGTGCAGTGATAAGAGGTGCAGTGATAAGAGGTACAGTGATAAGAGGTGCAGTGATAAGAGGTACAGTGATAAGAGGTGCAGTGATAAGAGGTACAGTGATAAGAGGTGCAGTGATAAGAGGTACAGTGATAAGAGGTGCAGTGATAAGAGGTGCAGTGATAAGAGGTACAGTGATAAGAGGTACGGTGATAAGAGGTACAGTGATAAGAGGTGCAGTGATAAGAGGTACAGTGATAAGAGGTACAGTGATAAGAGGTACAGTGATAAGAGGTGCAGTAATGGTGGGGCGGGACGAAAGGGGCGTGGCCATGCGGGCGTGGCGGAGGCGGGGCGAAAAGGGCGTGGTCAAGCAAGCGTATTAGGGCGGGGCGACGAAGGCGTGGCCTGTAGGCGCGGGGTGGTAGCGGAGCGATGAGGGCTGAATAAATTTCTGAATGAATTTTTCTAGAATTAAAACGACCAGAAAAGAATGAGATAAAAGGACAAAAACAAAATAAAAGTTAAAATTGCAAAGGCTATTGAAAGTTTTATGATCAATTTTTTTTTTTAAATGGAATTTCCGTATGGTATTTCATTGAATTTTTATGTCTTTTTTTCTTGCTTAACAAAAAAAAAAAAAATGAGAACAAAAAATATGATAGGAAAGAAAAAAGAAAAAAAAAACCTAAAATTACAAAAAAAAAAAATCATGTTTGCTATCTGTTTTGATGATAATAAATTGAATAACTCAGTGATTAAATTAAATTATGAAATAATTTTTTATTTTTTAGTTGCAATATAATATAGAATAAAAGAATCAATTAAACTATTTAGTACCTAAATTAGATTAGTTAAAAAAAATCAGCGAAACAAAAAATATTCATTTAAAAATGATGAAATTAATGAAATTGAAAAAATATTTTTTCTTTTTTAAGAAAAACTAATTTTCTTTTAAAGTTTCAAAGAATTTGGTAAATATTGTTACTGTTATTGTTATTATTGCTACCTTTCAAATTTAACTACTAATATATGTCATACCTTTTTTTCTTTTTTTTTTTTTCAAAATTTGTCTACTTAAATTACTATACTTTTTTTTTTGGTGATATTTAAATGGTTATGCTTTATTTAAATTTATTCTAGCATGTGGAATTCTAGCATGTTTAAGGACATCTATTTGCTAATATTTAATTTAGAATATTTGGAATGTAATATTGTTTATCTTGCATTGTATAATAGCTCAAATATTTTAGAAAAAGTAATAAAGTAAAAAATTAGTAAAAAAAAAAAAAGTAAAAAATTATGTTACTTATAAATTTAGTCATTGCTATTTTCAATTATTAGCAATATTTGATTCTTGAATTTGCAATTCAATTTTAAGTAATCGAATATTAGCTCATATTTCAGATAATATATGCTAATCAATGGCAATCAATGCAACTAATAAATGATCAAAAAGCAATTCATTTTCGTCCTTTTTTTTTCTTTACATTTAGGAAAATTATCATTGAATAATAATCAGTTCAAAAAAAAAAAGCATTGATCATAGCTAATTGATCAAAATAACTGCAATCATTTAGAATCAAATCACGATCATTTTAGACAAATCAAAAAATGATTGTTTTAACTATCCAATAAAGCTAATAACAATTTTGTGGACAAATGTTCAATTATTTGACAAAATTTTCTTTGTCGCAAAAAAAAAAAAAAAAACTAATCATAAAATAACAATTGAACACTGAAAATAAATTGATAATTAATAATAATAATTAAATTTTTTTTATAAAATTCCTCGAGTATGAAATAACAAATTTTGTCACTTATTTTTTTTTTTTAAATCCTGAAATTGGTAATAGTTGTAGTTCCTTCAAAATTTGAGAAATTTTGAAAAAGCAAAGATTATTTGTTATAAAAATGAGCAAATTTCAAAACATATTTATAATTAATTTCAGGATAAAAAATCCTATCAAGAATTTACATGTGGTTTGAATTTATAATCTTTTCAATTTTAATACCAATAATTTTTGAAATAGTTTTTAATATTACTTTAATTAAAAAAAATTTATTAAGTATTACTTTAATCAAAATCAAAAAATTGATTATATATTACTTTAATTTATTATATATTACTTTAATCAAAATCAAAAAGTTTAGCAATTAAGCTTACATATTACCTTCATGCTGAAAGCTAAATGATTGCAAAATTTCAAATTTAACATTTTCTTACACCTATTTTTATTTTAAAATAACTTAAAATTTTTGTTTTGCTAGATTTTTGTAGCTTAATTTAATTAAATAAGCTTTACCGATTGATATATTTCTCGAGAAAAATTTTTATAATTTTTGCAATCTGATATAAAAAATTTGACTTTAGTGATAAATTTATAATTGATATAAACTGTTATCATATCTCTACTAGCCAAGCCAATAAGTGTTAAATTTTTCATCTAATGTTACCTAAGTTTCAAAAGCAGAATTTTATATTTATATTTTTAGCTTAAATTATATTTTTGTCAAATTAATTTTTTCATTTAATTAAGAAAAGTTTATTATTTAAAAATTCCATTCAGTTTTAATAGTTTCAAATAATTACAGCTATCAGTTTTACGTAATTTATGCATATTTTAACAATTTCAGCAGTTTTATGCTTATATTTGAATTTATAATTTTAATTTTGCGCTCAAATCTTTTTTTAGAATAATTGATTCGTGATAATATGAAGTTATTATCAGAACTATATTTGATAACTTTTAAAAATAACTAATTAATTGATAATTAGTAAAACTGCTATAGAATCCTAATTATTATTGATTAAATCTATTAGATTCAAAACATTTGCTGTTAAACTGAATGAAATTATGAGAAATTTAATATATTTTTTTTTTTTTTTTTTTTTTGCTCATTAAATCATTAAATGATCAATGCCGCATTCTTTAAAAGCATTAATTGATTCAACTGATTTAATCAATATTATCAAATCAGTGTAAATAATTTACCAATATTATCATATCACAATATCAATGTAATTTAAGTAGATTAAGGATATTAAATGTTAAATTATTTTTATAATATCAATATTCTATCAGTTATAATCAGTGTGACATTTTTGTGACAATTTCTCCTTTCCTAAATTCATTTGCATTCAAATGAAAGCACTTTTAATGATTTGTTAATTTATCAATTTTTTTTTCTTAAACGCTCTTACGCTGATCACACAGCTAATTGATAAATAACACATTTCAATTGTTTAGCTGATAAGATATATCAAAATGAACTTTTATAAGATTGATCTGAACATCTTAGCTAAATCATTCATTTATTTTCAAATTAATTTTTATTATCATAAACAACCAACAATTTAATTCTATTAATTTCATTCTTTGTCTTTCACAGTTTTTTTCCTAAAATTTAATCATTTCCCATCCATTAAATCAATTAATCTATTTGATAATAATAAATCAATCTTATGTGCAACAAATAATTCTTTTTTTTTTATCTCATAAATCGATTTGAAAATTGATTTATTATTATCAGTGTGTTTCAATCAGTTACAAAAGTGACAAAAATATTCACAAACATTTCAAATTTTTCCGACTTAAAATTTTCAAAATAATTTTTTATCACTTGTGCTTAATTTAAAAAAAAAAAAAAAAAAAAAAACTTATTTTCTTACATATTTTATCAATTCATAAAATTTCAAATTTTCATAAGAACTTTTTTTTTTTGAAAAAGAAAGAAAAGAAGATGTATAACTGTATTATAATGTAATTTCATATCACAAAAATTATCCTATTATAATGAAAAATCAAATGAAATAATATATCATTGACATATAAATAGCAAACAAAATTAATTATCATATTAAATTAAAATTTGAAATTAGGAAAAAGAGAACAATTCATTTTATTAGTTATGTCACATTACTTTTATACAATTATTTCAATCAATACAAAATTTTTTTTAGTTTGATTCCATTTCAATCAACATATATAATAGTTTGATTCCATTTCAACATATATCATATTCGATACATTTATTTATTTTATAATTATTATACTTCCCAGAACAATTTTCCCAAAAAAACTTCAGCTAGAAAATCAAAATTTATTACTTTTTCTAAAATATTTGAGCTATTATACAAGATAAACAATATTACATTCCAAATATTCTAAATTAAATAATACCAAATAGATATCCTTAAACATGCTAGAATTCCACATGCTAGAATAAATTTAAATAAAGCATAACCATTTAAATATCACCAAAAAAAAAGTATAGTAATTTAAGTAGACAAATTTTGAAAAAAAAAAAGAAAAAAAGGTATGACATATATTAGTAGTTAAATTTGAAAGGTAGCAATAATAACAATAACAGTAACAATATTTACCAAATTCTTTGAAACTTTAAAAGAAAATTAGTTTTTCTTAAAAAAAGAAAAATATTTTTTCAATTTCATTAATTTCATCATTTTTAAATGAATATTTTTTGTTTCGCTGATTTTTTTTAACTAATCTAATTTAGGTACTAAATAGTTTAATTGATTCTTTTATTCTATATTATATTGCAACTAAAAATAAAAATTATTTCATAATTTAATTTAATCACTGAGTTATTCAATTTATTATCATCAAAACAGATAGCAAACATGATTTTTTTTTTTGTAATTTTAGGTTTTTTTTTTCTTTTTTCTTTCCTATCTTATATTTTTGTTCTCATTTTTTTTTTTTTTTTTTTTTTTGTTAGCAAGAAAAAAGACATAAAAATTCAATGAAATACCATACGGAAATTCCATTAAAAAAAAAATTATTGATCATAAAACTTTCAATAGCCTTTGCAATTTTAACTTTTTATTTTGTTTTTGTCCTTTTATCTCTTTCTTTTCTGGTCGTTTTAATTCTAGAAAAATTCATTCAGAAATTTATTCAGCCCTCATCGCCCGCTACCACCCCCGCGCCTACAGGCCACGCCTTCGTCGCCCCGCCCCTAATACGCTTGCTTGACCACGCCCTTTTCGCCCCGCCTCCGCCACGCCCGCATGGCCACGCCCCTTTTCGTCCCGCCCCCCGCCATTACTGCACCTCTTATCACTGTACCTCTTATCACTGTACCTCTTATCACCGTACCTCTTATCACTGTACCTCTTATCACTGCACCTCTTATCACTGTACCTCTTATCACTGCACCTCTTATCACTGTACCTCTTATCACTGCACCTCTTATCACTGCACCTCTTATCACTGTACCTCTTATCACTGTACCTCTTATCACTGTACCTCTTATCACTGTACCTCTTATCACTGTACCTCTTATCACTGCACCTCTTATCACTGTACCTCTTATCACTGCACCTCTTATCACTGTACCTCTTATCACTCACCTCTTATCACTGTACCTTTTATCACTGCACCTCTTATCACTGTACCTCTTATCACTGCACCTCTAATCACTGTACCTCTTATCACTGTACCTCTTATCACTGTACCCTTATCACCGTACCTCTTGGTACCACCTTTGGTACCGTACCTCTTGTTACCGCACCTTTTGGTACCGTACCTCTTGTTACCGCACCTTTGGTACCGTACCTCTTGGTACCGTACCTTTTATCACCGTACCTCTTGGTACCGTACCTCTTATCACTGTACCTCTTGGTACCGTACTTTTGTTATTGTACCTCTTGTTACCGTACCTTTTGGTACCGTACCTCTTGGTACCGTACCTTATCACCGTACCTCTTGGTACCGTATTTTTGTTATTGTATCTTTGGTACCGTATCTTTTGTTGATGTACCTTGTTACCGTACTTTTATCACTGTATCTCTTGGTACCGTACCTCTTATCACTGTACCTTTTGGTACCGTACTTTTGTTATTGTACCTCTTGTTACCGTACCTCTTGGTACCGAACCTCTTGTTACCGCACCTTTGGTACCGTACCTCTTGGTACCGTACCTTTTATCACCGTATTTCTTGTAACCGTACTTTTATCACTGTACCTCTTGGTACCGTACTTTTTGTTATTGTACCTCGTGGTACCGTATCTTTTATTACTGTACCTCTTATCACTGTACCTCTTGGTACCGTACTTTTTGTTATTGTACCTCTTGTTACCGTACCTTTTAGTACCGTACCTCTTGGTACCGTACCTTTTATCACCGTACCTCTTGGTACCGTACTTTTTGTTATTGTACCTCTTGTTACCGTACCTCTTTGTACCGTACCTCTTGGTACCGTACCTTTTATCACCGTACCTCTTGGTACCGTACCTTTTATCACCGTACCTCTTGGTACCGTAATTTTTGTTATTGTATCTTTTAGTACCGTATCTTTTGTTAATGTACCTCTTGTTACCGCACCTTTTATTATTCTACTTCTTGGTACCGTACTTTTGTTATTGTACCTCGTGGTACCGTATCTTTATTACTGTACCTCTTGGTACCGTACCTCTTGTTACCGTACTTTTTATCACTGTATCTCTTGGTACCGTACCTCTTATCACTGTACCTCTTCGTACCGTACTTTTTCTTATTGTACCTCTTGTTACCGTACCTCTTGGTACCGTACTTTTTGTTATTGTACCTCGTGGTACCGTATCTTTTATTACTGTACCTCTTGGTACCGTACCTTTTATCACCGTACCTCTTGGTACCGTAATTTTTGTTATTGTATCTTTGGTACCGTATCTTGTTATGTACTCTTGCTACCGTACTCTGTTACCGTACTTTTTATCACATCTTTGGTACCGTACCTCTTATCACTGTACCTCTTGGTACCGTACTTTTTGTTATTGTACTTGTTACCGTACCTTCTTAGCCGAACCTCTTGTTACCGCGCCTTTGGTACCATATCTTTTGTTAAAACGGTGATAGGAAGTACGGTACCAAGAGATACAGTGATAAAAGTACGGTAACAAGAGGTACGGTACCAAGAGGTACAGTAATAAAGATACGGTACCACGAGGTACGGTGATAAAAGGTACGGTACCAAGAGGTACGGTACCAAAAGGTACGGTACCAAGAGGTACGGTACCAAAGGTACGGTAACAAGAGGTACAATAACAAAAAGTACGGTACCAAGAGGTACAGTGATAAAAGGTACGGTACCAAGAGGTACAGGATAAAAGGTACGGTACCAAGAGGTACGGTACCAAAAGGTACGGTAACAAGAGGTACGGTACCAAAAGGTGCGGTAACAAGAGGTACGGTACCAAAGGTACGGTACCAAGAGGTACAGTGATAAGAGGTACGGTACCAAGAGGTACGGTGATAAAAGGTACGGTAACAAGAGGTACAATAACAAAAAGTACGGTACCATAAGGTACGGTACCAAGAGGTACGGTACCAAAAGGTGCGGTAACAAGAGGTACGGTACCAAAGGTACGGTGATAAGAGGTACGGTGATAAGAGGTACAGTGATAAGAGGTACAGTGATAAGAGGTACAGTGATAAGAGGTGCAGTGATAAGAGGTACAGTGATAAGAGGTGCAGTGATAAGAGGTGCAGTGATAAGAGGTGCAGTGATAAGAGGTACAGTGATAAGAGGTACAGTGATAAGAGGTACAGTGATAAGAGGTGCAGTGATAAGAGGTACAGTGATAAGAGGTGCAGTGATAAGAGGTGCAGTGATAAGAGGTACAGTGATAAGAGGTGCAGTAATGGCAAGGGGCGGGACGAAAAGGGGCGTGGCCATGCGGGCGTGGCGGAGGCGGGGCGAAAAGTGGTCAAGCAAGCGTATTAGGGGCGGGGCGACGAAGGCGTGGCCTGTAGGCGCGGGGGTGGTAGCGGAGCGATGAGGGCTGAATAAATTTCTGAATGAATTTTTCTAGAATTAAAACGACCAGAAAAGAAAGAGATAAAAGGACAAAAACAAAATAAAAAGTTAAAATTGCAAAGGCTATTGAAAGTTTTATGATCAATAATTTTTTTTTTTAAATGGAATTTCCGTATGGTATTTCATTGAATTTTTATGTCTTTTTTTCTTGCTTAACAAAAAAAAAAAAAAAAATGAGAACAAAAATATGATAGGAAAGAAAAAAGAAAAAAACCTAAAATTACAAAAAAAAAATCATGTTTGCTATCTGTTTTGATGATAATAAATTGAATAACTCAGTGATTAAATTAAATTATGAAATAATTTTTTATTTTTTAGTTGCAATATAATATAGAATAAAAGAATCAATTAAACTATTTAGTACCTAAATTAGATTAGTTAAAAAAATCAGCGAAACAAAAATATTCATTTAAAAATGATGAAATTAATGAAATTGAAAAATATTTTTCTTTTTTAAGAAAAACTAATTTTCTTTTAAAGTTTCAAAGAATTTGGTAAATATTGTTACTGTTATTGTTATTATTGCTACCTTTCAAATTTAACTACTAATATATGTCATACCTTTTTTTTCTTTTTTTTCAAAATTTGTCTACTTAAATTACTATACTTTTTTTTTTGGTGATATTTAAATGGTTATGCTTTATTTAAATTTATTCTAGCATGTGGAATTCTAGCATGTTTAAGGACATCTATTTGCTAATATTTAATTTAGAATATTTGGAATGTAATATTGTTTATCTTGCATTGTATAATAGCTCAAATATTTTAGAAAAAGTAATAAAGTAAAAAATTAGTAAAAAAAAAAGTAAAAAATTATGTTACTTATAAATTTAGTCATTGCTATTTTCAATTATTAGCAATATTTGATTCTTGAATTTGCAATTCAATTTTAAGTAATCGAATATTAGCTCATATTTCAGATAATATATGCTAATCAATGGCAATCAATGCAACTAATAAATGATCAAAAAGCAATTCATTTTCGTCCTTTTTTTTTTTTTACATTTAGGAAAATTATCATTGAATAATAATCAGTTCAAAAAAAAAGCATTGATCATAGCTAATTGATCAAAATAACTGCAATCATTTAGAATCAAATCACGATCATTTTAGACAAATCAAAAAATGATTGTTTTAACTATCCAATAAAGCTAATAACAATTTTGTGGACAAATGTTCAATTATTTGACAAAATTTTCTTTGTCGCAAAAAAAAAAAAAAAAAAAAACTAATCATAAAATAACAATTGAACACTGAAAATAAATTGATAATTAATAATAATAATTAAATTTTTTCTTATAAAATTCCTCGAGTATGAAATAACAAATTTTGTCACTTATTTTTTTTTTTAAATCCTGAAATTGGTAATAGTTGTAGTTCCTTCAAAATTTGAGAAATTTTGAAAAAGCAAAGATTATTTGTTATAAAAATGAGCAAATTTCAAAACATATTTATAATTAATTTCAGGATAAAAATCCTATCAAGAATTTACATGTGGTTTGAATTTATAATCTTTTCAATTTTAATACCAATAATTTTTGAAATAGTTTTTAATATTACTTTAATTAAAAAAAATTTATTAAGTATTACTTTAATCAAAATCAAAAAATTGATTATATATTACTTTAATTTATTATATATTACTTTAATCAAAATCAAAAAGTTTAGCAATTAAGCTTACATATTACCTTCATGCTGAAAGCTAAATGATTGCAAAATTTCAAATTTAACATTTTCTTACACCTATTTTTATTTTAAAATAACTTAAAATTTTTGTTTTGCTAGATTTTTGTAGCTTAATTTAATTAAATAAGCTTTACCGATTGATATATTTCTCGAGAAAAATTTTTATAATTTTTGCAATCTGATATAAAAATTTGACTTTAGTGATAAATTTATAATTGATATAAACTGTTATCATATCTCTACTAGCCAAGCCAATAAGTGTTAAATTTTTCATCTAATGTTACCTAAGTTTCAAAAGCAGAATTTTATATTTATATTTTTAGCTTAAATTATATTTTTGTCAAATTAATTTTTCATTTAATTAAGAAAAGTTTATTATTTAAAAAAATTCCATTCAGTTTTAATAGTTTCAAATAATTACAGCTATCAGTTTTACGTAATTTATGCATATTTTAACAATTTCAGCAGTTTTATGCTTATATTTGAATTTATAATTTTAATTTTGCGCTCAAATCTTTTTTAGAATAATTGATTCGTGATAATATGAAGTTATTATCAGAACTATATTTGATAACTTTTAAAAATAACTAATTAATTGATAACTAGTAAAACTGCTATAGAATCCTAATTATTATTGATTAAATCTATTAGATTCAAAACATTTGCTGTTAAACTGAATGAAATTATGAGAAATTTAATATAATTTTTTTTTTTTTTTGCTCATTAAATCATTAAATGATCAATGCCGCATTCTTTAAAAGCATTAATTGATTCAACTGATTTAATCAATATTATCAAATCAGTGTAAATAATTTACCAATATTATCATATCACAATATCAATGTAATTTAAGTAGATTAAGGATATTAAATGTTAAATTATTTTTATAATATCAATATTCTATCAGTTATAATCAGTGTGACATTTTTGTGACAATTTCTCCTTTCCTAAATTCATTTGCATTCAAATGAAAGCACTTTTAATGATTTGTTAATTTATCAATTTTTTTCTTAAACGCTCTTACGCTGATCACACAGCTAATTGATAAATAACACATTTCAATTGTTTAGCTGATAAGATATATCAAAATGAACTTTTATAAGATTGATCTGAACATCTTAGCTAAATCATTCATTTATTTTCAAATTAATTTTTATTATCATAAACAACCAACAATTTAATTCTATTAATTTCATTCTTTGTCTTTCACAGTTTTTTTTCCTAAAATTTAATCATTTCCCATCCATTAAATCAATTAATCTATTTGATAATAATAAATCAATCTTATGTGCAACAAATAATTCTTTTTTTTTTTTTTATCTCATAAATCGATTTGAAAATTGATTTATTATTATCAGTGTGTTTCAATCAGTTACAAAAGTGACAAAAATATTCACAAACATTTCAAATTTTTCCGACTTAAAATTTTCAAAATAATTTTTTATCACTTGTGCTTAATTTAAAAAAAAAAAAAACTTATTTTCTTACATATTTTATCAATTCATAAAATTTCAAATTTTCATAAGAACTTTTTTTTTTTGAAAAAGAAAGAAAAGAAGATGTATAACTGTATTATAATGTAATTTCATATCACAAAATTATCCTATTATAATGAAAAATCAAATGAAATAATATATCATTGACATATAAATAGCAAACAAAATTAATTATCATATTAAATTAAAATTTGAAATTAGGAAAAAGAGAACAATTCATTTTATTAGTTATGTCACATTACTTTTATACAATTATTTCAATCAATACAAAAGTTTTTTTTTTAGTTTGATTCCATTTCAATCAACATATATAATAGTTTGATTCCATTTCAACATATATCATATTCGATACATTTATTTATTTTATAATTATTATACTTCCCAGAACAATTTTCCCAAAAACTTCAGCTAGAAAATCAAAATTTATTACTTTTTCTAAAATATTTGAGCTATTATACAAGATAAACAATATTACATTCCAAATATTCTAAATTAAATAATACCAAATAGATATCCTTAAACATGCTAGAATTCCACATGCTAGAATAAATTTAAATAAAGCATAACCATTTAAATATCACCAAAAAAAAAGTATAGTAATTTAAGTAGACAAATTTTGAAAAAAAAAGAAAAAAAGGTATGACATATATTAGTAGTTAAATTTGAAAGGTAGCAATAATAACAATAACAGTAACAATATTTACCAAATTCTTTGAAACTTTAAAAGAAAATTAGTTTTTCTTAAAAAGAAAAATATTTTTTCAATTTCATTAATTTCATCATTTTTAAATGAATATTTTTGTTTCGCTGATTTTTTTAACTAATCTAATTTAGGTACTAAATAGTTTAATTGATTCTTTTATTCTATATTATATTGCAACTAAAAATAAAAAATTATTTCATAATTTAATTTAATCACTGAGTTATTCAATTTATTATCATCAAAACAGATAGCAAACATGATTTTTTTTTTTTGTAATTTTAGGTTTTTTTTTTTTTTTTTCTTTCCTATCATATTTTTTTGTTCTCATTTTTTTTTTTTTTTTTTTTAAGAAAAAAAGACATAAAAATTCAATGAAATACCATACGGAAATTCCATTAAGAAAAAAAATTATTGATCATAAAACTTTCAATAGCCTTTGCAATTTTAACTTTTTATTTTGTTTTTGTCCTTTTATCTCTTTCTTTTCTGGTCGTTTTAATTCTAGAAAAATTCATTCAGAAATTTATTCAGCCCTCATCGCTCCGCTACCACCCCCGCGCCTACAGGCCACGCCTTCGTCGCCCCGCCCCTAATACGCTTGCTTGACCACGCCCTTTTCGCCCCGCCTCCGCCACGCCCGCATGGCCACGCCCCTTTTCGTCTTGCCCCCCGCCATTACTGCACCTCTTATCACTGTACCTCTTATCACTGTACCTCTTATCACTGAACCTCTTATCACCGTACCTCTTATCACTGTACCTCTTATCACTGCACCTCTTATCACTGTACTTCTTATCACTGCACCTCTTATCACTGTACCTCTTATCACTGCACCTCTTATCACTGCACCTCTTATCACTGTACCTCTTATCACTGCACCTCTTATCACTGTACCTTTATCACTGTACCTTTATCACTGTACCTCTTATCACTGTACCTCTTATCACTGCACCTTTTATCACTGTACCTCTTATCACTGCACCTCTTATCACTGTACCTCTTATCACTGCACCTCTTATCACTGTACCTTTTATCACTGCACCTCTTATCACTGTACCTCTTATCACTGTACCTCTAATCACTGTACCTCTTATCACTGTACCTCTTATCACTGTACCTCTTATCACCGTACCTCTTGGTCCGCACCTTTTGGTACCGCACCTTTGGTACTGTACCTTTTGGTACCGTACCTTATGGTACCGTACTTTTTGTTATTGTACCTCTTGTTACCGTACCTTTTATCACCGTACCTCTTGGTACCGTACCTCTTATCACTGTACCTCTTGGTACCGTACCTTTTGGTACCGTACCTCTTTGTTACCGCACCTTTGGTACCGTACCTTTTGTTACCGCACCTTTTGGTACCGTACCTCTTGGTACCGTACCCTTTATCACCGTACCTCTTGGTACCGTACCTCTTATCACTGTACCTCTTGGTACCGTACTTTTGTTATTGTACCTCTTGTTACCGTACCTTTTGGTACCGTACCTCTTGGTACCGTACTTTTATCACCGTACCTCTTGGTACCGTATTTGTTATTGTATCTTTTGGTACCGTATCTTTGTTGATGCCTCTTGTTACCGTACTTTTATCACTGTATTCTTGGTACCGTACCTCTTATCACTGTACCTCTTGGTACCGTACTTTTGTTATTGTACCTCTTGTTACCGCACCTTTTGGTACCGTACCTCTTGGTACCGTACCCTTTATCACCGTATTTTGTAACCGTATTTTTATCACTGTACCTCTTGGTACCGTACTTTTGTTATTGTACCTCGTGGTACCGTATCTTTTATTACTGTACTCTTATCACTGTACCTCTTGGTACCGTACTTTTTGTTATTGTACCTCTTGTTACCGTACCTTTAGTACCGTACCTCTTGGTACCGTACCTTTTATCACCGTACCTCTTGGTACCGTATTTTGTTATTGTACCTCTTGTTACCGTACCTTTGGTACCGTACCTCTTGGTACCGTACCTTATCACCGTACCTCTTGGTACCGTACCTTTTATCACCGTACCTCTTGGTACCGTAATTTTTGTTATTGTATCTTTAGTACCGTATCTTTTGTTAATGTACCTCTTGTTACCGCACCTTTATTATTCTACTCTTGGTACCGTACTTTTTGTTATTGTACCTCGTGGTACCGTATTTTATTACTGTACCTCTTGGTACCGTACCTCTTGTTACCGTACTTTTTATCACTGTATCTCTTGGTACCGTACCTCTTATCACTGTACTTCGTACCTTTTCTTATTGTACCTCTTGTTACCGTACCTCTTGGTACCGTACTTTTGTTATTGTACCCGTGGTACCGTATCTTTATTACTGTACCTCTTGGTACCGTACCTTTTATCACCGTACCCTTGGTACCGTAATTTTTGTTATTGTATCTTTTGGTACCGTATCTTTTGTTAATGTACCTCTTGCTACCGTACTTTTTGTTACCGTACTTTTATCACTGTATCTCTTGGTACCGTACCTCTTATCACTGTACCTCTTGGTACCGTACTTTTTGTTACTGTACCTTTGTTCGTAATTTTAGTACCGAACCTCTTGTTACCGCGCCTTTTGGTACCATATCTTTTGTTAAAACGGTGATAGGAAGTACGGTACCAAGAGATACAGTGATAAAAAGTACGGTAACAAGAGGTACGGTACCAAGAGGTACAGTAATAAAGATACGGTACCACGAGGTACGGTGATAAAAGGTACGGTACCAAGAGGTACGGTACCTAAAAGGTACGGTACCAAGAGGTACGGTACCAAAAGGTACGGTAACAAGAGGTACAATAACAAAAGTACGGTACCAAGAGGTACAGTGATAAGAGGTACGGTACCAAGAGGTACGGTGATAAAAGGTACGGTACCAAGAGGTACGGTACCAAAAGGTGCGGTAAGAGGTACGGTACCAAGGTGCGGTAACAAGAGGTACGGTACCAAAAGGTACGGTACCAAGAGGTACAGTGATAAGAGGTACGGTACCAAGAGGTACGGTGATAAAGGTACGGTAACAAGAGGTACAATAACAAAAGTACGGTACCATAAGGTACGGTACCAAGAGGTACGGTACCAAAGGTGCGGTAACAAGAGGTACGGTACCAAAGGTACGGTACCAAGAGGTACGGTGATAAGAGGTACAGTGAGAGGTACAGTGATAAGAGGTACAGTGATTAGAGGTGCAGTGATAAGAGGTGATAAGAGGTGCAGTGATAAGAGGTACAGTGATAAGAGGTGCAGTGATAAGAGGTACAGTGATAAGAGGTGCAGTGATAAGAGGTACAGTGATAAGAGGTGCAGTGATAAGAGGTACAGTGATAAGAGGTGCAGTGATAAGAGGTACAGTGATAAGAGGTGCAGTGATAAGAGGTACAGTGATAAGAGGTGCAGTGATAAGAGGTACAGTGATAAGAGGTACAGTGATAAGAGGTACAGTGATAAGAGGTGCAGTGATAAGAGGTGCAGTGATAAGAGGTACAGTGATAAGAGGTGCAGTAATGGCGGGGCGGGACGAAAAGGGGCGTGGCCATGCGGGCGTGGCGGAGGCGGGGCGAAAAGGGCGTGGTCAAGCAAGCGTATTAGGGGCGGGGCGACGAAGGCGTGGCCTGTAGGCGCGGGGGTGGTAGCGGAGCGATGAGGGCTGAATAAATTTCTGAATGAATTTTTCTAGAATTAAAACGACCAGAAAAGAAAGAGATAAAAGGACAAAAACAAAATAAAAAGTTAAAATTGCAAAGGCTATTGAAAGTTTTATGATCAATAATTTTTTTTTAAATGGAATTTCCGTATGGTATTTCATTGAATTTTTATGTCTTTTTTTCTTGCTTAACAAAAAAAAAAAAAAAAAAAAAATGAGAACAAAAATATGATAGGAAAGAAAAAGAAAAAAAAACCTAAAATTACAAAAAAAAAAAATCATGTTTGCTATCTGTTTTGATGATAATAAATTGAATAACTCAGTGATTAAATTAAATTATGAAATAATTTTTTATTTTTTAGTTGCAATATAATATAGAATAAAAGAATCAATTAAACTATTTAGTACCTAAATTAGATTAGTTAAAAAAATCAGCGAAACAAAAATATTCATTTAAAAATGATGAAATTAATGAAATTGAAAAATATTTTTTCTTTTTTAAGAAAAACTAATTTTCTTTAAAGTTTCAAAGAATTTGGTAAATATTGTTACTGTTATTGTTATTATTGCTACCTTTCAAATTTAACTACTAATATATGTCATACCTTTTTTTTCTTTTTTTTTTTTTTCAAAATTTGTCTACTTAAATTACTATACTTTTTTTTTTTGGTGATATTTAAATGGTTATGCTTTATTTAAATTTATTCTAGCATGTGGAATTCTAGCATGTTTAAGGATATCTATTTGGTATTATTTAATTTAGAATATTTGGAATGTAATATTGTTTATCTTGTATAATAGCTCAAATATTTTAGAAAAGTAATAAATTTTGATTTTCTAGCTGAAGTTTTTGGGAAAATTGTTCTGGGAAGTATAATAATTATAAAATAAATAAATGTATCGAATATGATATGTTGAAATGGAATCAAACTATTATATATGTTGATTGAAATGGAATCAAACTAAAAAAAAACTTTTATTGATTGAAATAATTGCAAAGTAATGTGACATAACTAATAAAATGAATTGTTCTTTTTTCCTAATTTCAAATTTTTAATTTAATATGATATTAATTTTGTTTGCTATTTATATGTCAATGATATATTATTTCATTTGATTTTTTCATTATAATAGGATATTTTTGTATATGAAATTACATTATAATACAGTTATACATCTTCTTTTCTTTTTTCAAAAAAAAAAAGTTCTTATGAAAATTTGAAATTTTATGAATTGATAAAATATGTAAGAAAATAAGTTTTTTTTTTTTTTTTTTTTTTTTTTTTAAATTAAGCACAAGTGATAAAAATTATTTTGAAAATTTTAAGTCGGAAAAATTTGAAATGTTTGTGAATATTTTTTGTCACTTTTGTAACTGATTGAAACACACTGATAATAATAAATCAATTTTCAAATCGATTTATGAGATAAAAAAAAAAAAAGAATTATTTGTTGCACATAAGATTGATTTATTATTATCAAATAGATTAATTGATTTAATGGATGGGAATGATTAAATTTTTAGGAAAAAAAAACTGTGAAAGACAAAGAATGAAATTAATAGAATTAAATTGTTGGTTGTTTATGATAATAAAAATATTTGAAAATAAATGAATGATTTAGCTAAGATGTTCAATCAATCTTATAAAAGTTCATTTTGATATATCTTATCAGCTAAACAATTGAAATGTGTTATTTATCAATTAGCTGTGTGATCAGCGTAAGAGCGTTTAAGAAAAAAAATTGATAAATTAACAAATCATTAAAAGTGCTTTCATTTGAATGCAAATGAATTAGAAAGGAGAAATTGTCACAAAAATGTCACACTGATTATAACTGATAGAATATTGATATTATAAAATAATTTAACATTTAATATCCTTAATCTACTTAAATTACATTGATATTGTGATATGATAATATTGGTAAATTATTTACACTGATTTGATAATATTGATTAAATCAGTTGAATCAATTAATGCTTTTAAAGAATGCGGCATTGATCATTTAATGATTTAATGAGCAAAAAAAAAAAAAAAAAAATTATATTAAATTTTCATAATTTCATTCAGTTTAACAGCAATGTTTTGAATCTAATAGATTTAATCAATAATAATTAGGATTCTATAGCAGTTTTACTAGTTATCAATTAATTAGTTATTTTTAAAAGTTATCAAATATAGTTCTGATAATAACTTCATATTATCACGAATCAATTATTCTAAAAAAAGATTTGAGCGCAAAATTAAAATTATAAATTCAAATATAAGCATAAACTGCTGAAATTGTTAAAATATGCATAAATTACGAAACTGATAGCTGTAATTATTTGAAACTATTAAAACTGAATGGAATTTTTAAATAATAAACTTTTCTTAATTAAATGAAAATTAATTTGACAAAAATATAATTTAAGCTAAAAATATAAATATAAAATTCTGCTTTTGAAACTTAGGTAACATTAGATGAAAATAACACTTATTGCTTGGCTAGTAGAGATATGATAACAATATATCAATTATATTTATCATTAAAGTCAAATTTTTTATATCAGATTGCAAAAATTATAAAAATTTTTCTCGAGAAATATATCAATCGGTAAAGCTTATTTAATTAAATTAAGCTACAAAATCTAGCAAAACAAAATTTTAAGTTATTTTAAAATAAAAATAGGTGTAAGAAAATGTTAAATTTGAAATTTTGCAATCATTTAGCTTTCAGCATGAAGGTAATATGTGCTTAATTGCTAAACTTTTTGATTTTGATTAAAGTAATATATAATAATTAAAGTAATATATAATCAATTTTTTGATTTGATTAAAGTAATACTTAATAAATTTTTTTTAATTAAAGTAATATTAAAAACTATTTCAAAAATTATTGGTATTAAAATTGAAAAGATTATAAATTCAAACCACATGTAAATTCTGATAGGATTTTTTATCCTGAAATTAATTATAAATATGTTTTGAAATTTGCTCATTTTTATAACAAATAATCTTGCTTTTTCAAATTTTCAAATTTTGAAGGAACTACAACTATTACCATTTCAGGATTTAAAAAAAAATAAGTGACAAAATTTGTTATTTCATACTGAGGAATTTTATAAGAAAAATTTAATTATTATTATTAATTATCAATTTATTTTCAGTGTTCAATTGTTATTTTATGATTAGTTTTTTTTTTTTTTTTTTTTTTTGCGACAAAGAAAATTTTGTCAAATAATTGAACATTTGTCCACAAAATTGTTATTAGCTTTATTGGATAGTTAAAACAATCATTTTTTGATTTGTCTAAAATGATCGTAATTTGATTCTAAATGATTGCAGTTATTTTGATCAATTAGCTATGATCAATGCTTTTTTTTTTTTTTGAACTGATTATTATTCAATGATAATTTTCCTAAATGTAAAGAAAAAAGGACGAAAATGAATTGCTTTTTGATCATTTATTAGTTGCATTGATTGCCATTGATTAGCATATATTATCTGAAATATGAGCTAATATTCGATTACTTAAAATTGAATTGCAAATTCAAGAATCAAATATTGCTAATAATTGAAAATAGCAATGACTAAATTTATAAGTAACATAATTTTTTTACTTTTTTTTTACTAATTTACTTTATTACTTTTTCTAAAATATTTGAGCTATTATACAATGCAAGATAAACAATATTACATTCCAAATATTCTAAATTAAATATTAGCAAATAGATATCCTTAAACATGCTAGAATTCCACATGCTAGAATAAATTTAAATAAAGCATAACCATTTAAATATCACCAAAAAAAAAAAGTATAGTAATTTAAGTAGACAAATTTTGAAAAAAAAAGAAAAAAAAGGTATGACATATATTAGTAGTTAAATTTGAAAGGTAGCAATAATAACAATAACAGTAACAATATTTACCAAATTCTTTGAAACTTTAAAAGAAAATTAGTTTTTCTTAAAAAAGAAAAATATTTTTTCAATTTCATTAATTTCATCATTTTTAAATGAATATTTTTGTTTCGCTGATTTTTTTAACTAATCTAATTTAGGTACTAAATAGTTTAATTGATTCTTTTATTCTATATTATATTGCAACTAAAAATAAAAATTATTTCATAATTTAATTTAATCACTGAGTTATTCAATTTATTATCATCAAAACAGATAGCAAACATGATTTTTTTTTGTAATTTTAGGTTTTTTTTTTTTTTTTTTCTTTCCTATCATATTTTTTGTTCTCTTTTTTTTTTTTTTTTTTTGTTAAGCAAGAAAAAAAGACATAAAAATTCAATGAAATACCATACGGAAATTCCATTTAAAAAAATTATTGATCATAAAACTTTCAATAGCCTTTGCAATTTTAACTTTTTATTTTGTTTTTGTCCTTTTATCTCTTTCTTTTCTGGTCGTTTTAATTCTAGAAAATTCATTCAGAAATTTATTCAGCCCTCATCGCTCCGCTACCACCCCCGCGCCTACAGGCCACGCCTTCGTCGCCCCGCCCCTAATACGCTTGCTTGACCACGCCCTTTTCGCCCCGCCTCCGCCACGCCCGCATGGCCACGCCCCTTTTCGTCCCGCCCTTGCCATTACTGCACCTCTTATCACTGTACCTCTTATCACTGTACCTCTTATCACTGTACCTCTTATCACTGCACCTCTTATCACTGTACCTCTTATCACCACCTCTTATCACTGTACCTCTTATCACTGCACCTCTTATCACTGTGCCTCTTATCACTGCACCTCTTATCACTGTACCTCTTATCACTGCACCTCTTATCACTGTACCTCTTATCACTGCACCTCTTATCACTGTACCTCTTATCACTGCACCTCTTATCACTGTACCTCTTATCACTGTACCTCTTATCACTGTACCTCTTATCACTGTACCTCTTATCACTGCACCTCTAATCACTGTACCTCTTATCACTGTACCTCTTATCACTGCACCTTTATCACTGTACCTCTTTATCACTCACCTCTTATCACTGTACCTCTTATCACTGCACCTCTTATCACTGTACCTCTTATCACTGTACCTCTTATCACTGTACCTCTTATCACTGTACCTTCTTATCACTGTACCTCTTATCACTACCTTTTGGTACCGTACCTTTTGGTACCGTACTTTGTTACCGCACCTTTGGTACCGTACTCTTGGTAACCGTACCTTATGGTACCGTACTTTGTTATTGTACCTCTGTTACCGTACTTTTGGTACCGTACCTCTTGTTACCGTACCTTTTGGTACCGTACCTCTTGGTACCGTATTTTTGTTATTGTATCTTTTGGTACCGTATCTTTTGTTGATGTACCTTTTGTTACCGTATTTTTATCACTGTATCTCTTGGTACCGTACCTTCTTATCACTGTACCTTATACCGTACCTCTTGGTACCGTACCTTTTATCACCGTACCTTGGTACCGTATCTTTTATCACCGTACCTCTTGGTACCGTAATTTTTGTTATTGTATCTTTTAGTACCGTATCTTTTGTTAATGTACCTCTTGTTACCGCACCTTTTATTATTCTAACTTCTTGGTACCGTACTTTTGTTATTGTACCTCGTGGTACCGTATCTTTTATTACTGTACCTCTTGGTACCGTACCTTGTTACCGTACTTTAACTGTATCTTTGGTACCGTACCTCTTATCACTGTACCTCTTCGTACCGTATTTCTTATTGTACTTGTTACCGTACCTGAAACCGTACTTTACATTGTATCTCGGTACCGTATTTTATACGTTGGTGTCGTTTTATCACCGTACCTCTGGTACCGTAATTTTGTTATTGTATCTTTGGTACCGTATCTTTTGTTAATGATTCTTGCTACCGTACTTCTTGTTACCGTACTTTTAATACGTATTCTTGGTAATGTAACACTGTACCCTTGGTACCGTACTTTTTGTTATTGTATCTTGTTACCGTAATTTAGTACCGAACCTCTTGTTACCGCGCCTTTTGGTACCATATCTTTGTTAAAACGGTGATAGGAAGTACGGTACCAAGAGATACAGTGATAAAAGTACGGTAACAAGAGGTACGGTACCAAGAGGTACAAAAAAAATACGGTACCAACAGGTACGGTGATAAAAGGTACGGTACCAGATAATGGTACCAAAGGTACGGTACCAAGAGGTACGGTACCAAAAGGTACGGTAACAAGAGGTACAATAACAAAAAAGTACGGTACCAAGAGGTACAGTGATAAGAGGTACGGTACCAAGAGGTACGGTGATAAAAGGTACGGTACCAAGAGGTACGGTACCAAAAGGTGCGGTAACAAGAGGTACCATACCAAAAGTGTTATAATAAGAGTACGGTACCAAAGGTACGGTACCAAGAGGTACAGTGATAAGAGGTACGGTACCAAGAGGTACGGTGATAAAGGTACGGTAACAAGAGGCAATAACAAAAAAGTATTTGGCAATTTATAAGGTACGGTACCAAGAGGTACGGTACCAAAAGGTGCGGTAACAAGAGGTACGGTACCAAAAGGTACGGTACCAAGAGGTACGGTGATAAGAGGTACAGTGATAAGAGGTACAGTGATAAGAGGTACAGTGATAAGAGGTACAGTGATAAGAGGTGCAGTGATAATCAATCTTATGTGCAACAAATAATTCTTTTTTTTTTTTTTATCTCATAAATCGGTGCAGTGATAATCAATCTTATGTGCAACAAATATTTTTTTTTTTTTTTTTTATCTCATAAATCGATTTGAAAATTGATTTATTATTATCAGTGTGTTTCAATCAGTTACAAAAGTGACAAAAAATATTCACAAACATTTCAAATTTTCCGACTTAAAATTTCAAAATAATTTTTTATCACTTGTGCTTAATTTAAAAAAAAAAAAAAAAAAAAAACTTATTTTCTTACATATTTTATCAATTCATAAATTTCAGATTTTCATAAGAACTTTTTTTTTTTTAAAAGAAAAAAGAAAAGAAAAGATGTATAACTGTATTATAATGTAATTTCATATCATGTAAATTATCCTATTATAATGAAAAATCAAATGAAATAATATATCATTGACATATAAATAGCAAACAAAATTAATTATCATATTAAATTAAAATTTGAATTAAAAAGAACAATTCATTTTATTAAGTGTCACATTACTTATACAATTATTTCAATCAATACAAATTTTTTTAGTTTGATTCCATTTCAATCAACATATATAATAGTTTGATTCCATTTCAACATATATCATATTCGATGCATTTATTTCTTTTATTTTATAATTATTATACTTCCCAGAACAATTTTTCCCAAAAACTTCAGTTGAAAATCAGTAAAATTTATTACTTTTTCTAAAATATTTGAGCTATTATACAAGATAAACAATATTACATTCCAAATATTCTAAATTAAATAATACCAAATAGATATCCTTAAACATGCAGAATTCCACATGCTAGAATAAATAAATAAAGCATAACCATTTAATATCACCAAAAAAAAAAAGTATAGTATTTAAGTAGACAAATTTTGAAAAAAAAAAAAAGAAAAAAGGTATGACATATATTAGTAGTTAAATTTGAAAGGTAGCAATAATAACAATAACAGTAACAATATTTACCAAATTCTTTAACTTAAAAGAAAATTAGTTTTTCTTAAAAAGAAAAATATTTTTTCAATTTCATTAATTTCATCATTTTTAAATGAATATTTTTGTTTATTGATTTTTTTAACTAATCTAATTTAGGTACTAAATAGTTTAATTGATTCTTTTATTCTATATTATATTGCAACTAAAAATAAAATTATTTCATAATTTAATTTAATCACTGAGTTATTCAATTTATTATCATCAAAACAGATAGCAAACATGATTTTTTTTTGTATTTTAGGTTTTTTTTCTTTTTTCTTTTCCTATCATATTTTTGTTCTCATTTTTTTTTTTTTTTTGTTAAGCAAGAAAAAAAGACATAAAAATTCAATGAAATACCATACGGAAATTCCATTAAGAAAAATTATTGATCATAAAACTTTCAATAGCCTTTGCAATTTTAACTTTTTATTTTGTTTTTGTCCTTATCTCTTTCTTTTCTGGTCGTTTTAATTCTAGAAAAATTCATTCAGAAATTTATTCAGCCCTCATCGCTCCGCTACCACCCCCGCGCCTACAGGCCACGCCTTCGTCGCCCCGCCCCTAATACGCTTGCTTGACCACGCCCTTTCGCCCCGCCTCCGCCACGCCCGCATGGCCACGCCCCGTCTGCCCCGCCATTGCACCTCTTACACTGTACCATCACTGTACCTCTTATCACTGCACCTCTATCACTGTAATTCTTATCACTGCACCTCTTATCACTGTACCTCTTATCACTGCACCTCTTATCACTGCACCTCTTATCACTGTACCTCTTAATGTACCTCTTATCACTGTACCTCTTATCACTGTAAATTTTATCACTGCACCTCTTATCACTGAATTTCTATCACTGTACCTCTTATCACTGTACCTCTTATCACTGCACCTCTTATCACTGCACCTTCTATCACTGTACCTCTATCACTGCACCCTTATCACTGTACTTTATCACCGCACCTCTTATCACTGTACCTCTTTATCACTGTACTCTTATCACTGTACCTCTTATCACTGTACCTCTTATCACTGTGTACCTTATCACGCACCTCTATCACCACCTCTTATCACTGCACCTCTAATCACTGTACCTCTTATCACTGTATTCTTATCACTGTACCTCTTGGTACCGTACCTTTTTGGTACCGTACCTTGTTATCGCACCTTTTGGTACCGTACTTTTTGGTACCGTACCTTATGGTACCGTACTTTGTTATTGTACCTCTTGTTGCGTATTTTATCACCGGTACCTCTTTGCATTATACTTTATCAAATTCCTCTTGGTACCGTACCTTTAAGTACCGTACCTCTTGTTACCGCACCTTTTGGTACCGTACCTTTTGTTACCGCACCTTTTTTTAAGTACCGTACCTTGGTACCGTACTCCTTTATCACCAAAATTTTCTTGGTACCGTACCTCTATCACTGCGGTTTTGGTAACGTACTTTTGTATTGTACCTCTTGTTACCGTAATTTTATATTGTATTTTGGTACCGTATTCTTATCACCGTACCTCTTGGTACCGTATTTTTGTTATTGTATCTTTTGGTACCGTATCTTGTTGATGTACCTTCTGTTACCGTACCTTTATCACTGTAATTTGGTACCGTACCTTCTTATTACTGTACCTCTTGGTACCGCATTTTGTTACTGTACTTTGTTGTCGTACTTCCAGTACCGAACCTCTGTTACCGCGCTTTGGTACCATATCTTTTGTTAAAACGGTGATAGGAAGTACGTACCAAGAGGGTACAGTAATAAAAGATACGGTACCACGAGGTACGGTGATAAAAGGTACGGTACCAAGAAGTACGGTACCAAAAGGTACGGTACCAAGAGGTACGGTACCAAAAGGTACGGTAACAAGAGGTACAATAACAAAAAGTACGGTACCAAGAGGTACAGTGATAAGAGGTACGGTACCAAGAGGTAGGTGATAAAAGGTACGGTACCAAGAGGAACGGTACCAAAAGGTGCGGTAACAAGAGGTACCATACCAAAAGGTGCGGTAACAAGAGGTACGGTACCAAAAGGTACGGTACCAAGAGGTACAGTGATAAGAGGTACGGTACCAAGAGGTACGGTGATAAAAGGTACGGTAACAAGAGGTACAATAACAAAAAGTACGGTACCATAAGGTACGGTACCAAGAGGTACGGTACCAAAGGTAACGGCAAGAGGTACGGTACCAAAGGTACGGTACCAAGAGGTACGGTGATAAGAGGTACAGTGATAAGAGGTACAGTGATAAGAGGTACAGTGATTAGAGGTGCAGTGATAAGAGGTTCAGTAATAAGAGGTGCAGTGAGAAGAGGTACAGTGATAAGAGGTGCAGTGATAAGAGGTACAGTGATAAGAGGTGCAGTGATAAGAGGTACAGTGATAAGAGGTGCAGTGATAAGAGGTGCAGTGATAAGAGGTGCAGTGATAAGAGGTACAGTGATAAGAGGTACAGTGATAAGAGGTGCAGTGATAAGAGGTGCAGTGATAAGAGGTACAGTGATAAGAGGTACGGTGATAAGAGGTACAGTGATAAGAGGTGCAGTGATAAGAGGTGCAGTGATAAGAGGTACAGTGATAAGAGGTGCAGTAATGGCAAGGGGCGGGACGAAAAGGGGCGTGGCCATGCGGGCGTGGCGGAGGCGGGGCGAAAAGGGCGTGGTCAAGCAAGCGTATTAGGGGCGGGGCGACGAAGGCGTGGCCTGTAGGCGCGGGGTGGTAGCGGAGCGATGAGGGCTGAATAAATTTCTGAATGAATTTTTCTAGAATTAAAACGACCAGAAAAGAAAGAGATAAAAGGACAAAAACAAAATAAAAGTTAAAATTGCAAAGGCTATTGAAAGTTTTATGATCAATAATTTTTTTTTAAATGGAATTTCCGTATGGTATTTCATTGAATTTTTATGTCTTTTTTCTTGCTTAACAAAAAAAAAAAAAAAAATGAGAACAAAAAATATGATAGGAAAGAAAGAAAAAAAACCTAAAAAAAAAAAAAAATCATGTTTGCTATCTGTTTTGATGATAATAAATTGAATAACTCAGTGATTAAATTAAATTATGAAATAATTTTTTATTTTTTAGTTGCAATATAATATAGAATAAAAGAATCAATTAAACTATTTAGTACCTAAATTAGATTAGTTAAAAAAAATCAGCGAAACAAAAAATATTCATTTAAAAATGATGAAATTAATGAAATTGAAATATTTTTCTTTTTTAAGAAAAACTAATTTTCTTTAAAGTTTCAAAGAATTTGGTAAATATTGTTACTGTTATTGTTATTATTGCTACCTTTCAAATTTAACTACTAATATATGTCATACCTTTTCTTTTTTTTTTTTCAAAATTTGTCTACTTAAATTACTATACTTTTTTTTTTTGGTGATATTTAAATGGTTATGCTTTATTTAAATTTATTCTAGCATGTGGAATTCTAGCATGTTTAAGGATATCTATTTGGTATTATTTAATTTAGAATATTTGGAATGTAATATTGTTTATCTTGTATAATAGCTCAAATATTTTAGAAAAAGTAATAAATTTTGATTTTCTAGCTGAAGTTTTTTTGGGAAAATTGTTCTGGGAAGTATAATAATTATAAAATAAATAAATGTATCGAATATGATATATGTTGAAATGGAATCAAACTATTATATATGTTGATTGAAATGGAATCAAACAAAAAAAACTTTTGTATTGATTGAAATAATTGTATAAAAGTAATGTGACATAACTAATAAAATGAATTGTTCTCTTTTTCCAATTTCAAATTTTAATTTAATATGATAATTAATTTGTTTGCTATTTATATGTCAATGATATATTATTTCATTTGATTTTTTCATTATAATAGGATAATTTTTGTGATATGAAATTACATTATAATACAGTTATACATCTTCTTTCTTTCTTTTTTCAAAAAAGTTCTTATGAAAATTTGAAATTTTATGAATTGATAAAATATGTAAGAAAATAAGTTTTTTTTTTTTTTTTTTTTTTTTTTTAAATTAAGCACAAGTGATAAAAATTATTTGAAAATTTTAAGTCGGAAAATTTGAAATGTTTGTGAATATTTTTTGTCACTTTTGTAACTGATTGAAACACACTTAATAATAAATCAATTTTCAAATCGATTTATGAGATAAAAAAAAAAAAAAAGAATTATTTGTTGCACATAAGATTGATTTATTATTATCAAATAGATTAATTGATTTAATGGATGGGAAATGATTAAATTTTAGAAAAACTGTGAAAGACAAAGAATGAAATTAATAGAATTAATTGTTGGTTGTTTATGATAATAAAAATTAATTTGAAAATAAATGAATGATTTAGCTAAGATGTTCAGATCAATCTTATAAAAGTTCATTTTGATATATCTTATCAGCTAAACAATTGAAATGTGTTATTTATCAATTAGCTGTGTGATCAGCGTAAGAGCATAAGAAAAAAAAATTGATAAATTAACAAATCATTAAAAGTGCTTTCATTTGAATGCAAATGAATTTAGGAAAGGAGAAATTGTCACAAAAATGTCACACTGATTATAACTGATAGAATATTGATATTATAAAAATAATTTAACATTTAATATCCTTAATCTACTTAAATTACATTGATATTGTGATATGATAATATTGGTAAATTATTTACACTGATTTGATAATATTGATTAAATCAGTTGAATCAATTAATGCTTTTAAAGAATGCGGCATTGATCATTTAATGATTTAATGAGCAAAAAAAAAAAAATTATATTAAATTTCATAATTTCATTCAGTTTAACAGCAAATGTTTTGAATCTAATAGATTTAATCAATAATATGGATTCTATAGCAGTTTTACTAGTTATCAATTAATTAGTTATTTTTAAAAGAATATAGTTCTGATAATAACTTCATATTATCACGAATCAATTATTCTAAAAAGATTTGAGCGCAAAATTAAAATTATAAATTCAAATATAAGCATAAAACTGCTGAAATTGTTAAAATATGCATAAATACGTAAAACTGATAGCTGTAATTATTTGAAACTATTAAAACTGAATGGAATTTTTTTAAATAATAATTTTTCTTAATTAAATGAAAAATTAATTTGACAAAAATATAATTTGCTAAAATATAAATATAAAATTCTGCTTTTGAAACTTAGGTAACATTAGATGAAAATTTAACTTATTGGCTTGGCTAGTAGAGATATGATAACAGTTTATATCAATTATAAATTTATCACTAAAGCCATTTTTTATATCAGATTGCAAAAATTATAAAATTTTTCTCGAGAAATATATCAATCGGTAAAGCTTATTTAATTAAATTAAGCTACAAAAATCTAGCAAAACAAAAATTTTAAGTTATTTTAAAATAAAATAGGTGTAAGAAAATGTTAAATTTGAAATTTTGCAATCATTTAGCTTTCAGCATGAAGGTAATATGTAAGCTTAATTGCTAAACTTTTGATTTTGATTAAAGTAATATATAATAAATTAAAGTAATATATAATCAATTTTTGATTTTGATTAAAGTAATACTTAATAAATTTTTTTTTTAATTAAAGTAATATTAAAAACTATTTCAAAAATATTGGTATTAAAATTGAAAAGATTATAAATTCAAACCACATGTAAATTCTTGATAGATTTTTTTATCCTGAAATTAATTATAAATATGTTTTGAAATTTGCTCATTTTTATAACAAATAATCTTTTGCTTTTTCAAAATTTCTCAAATTTTGAAGGAACTACAACTATTACCAATTTCAGGATTTAAAAAAAAAAAATAAGTGACAAAATTTGTTATTTCATACTCGAGGAATTTTATAAGAAAAAAATTTAATTATTATTATTAATTATCAATTTATTTAATTGTTATTTTATGATTAGTTTTTTTTTTTTTTTTTTTTTTTTTTTTTGCGACAAAGAAAATTTTGTCAAATAATTGAACATTTGTCCACAAAATTGTTATTAGCTTTATTGGATAGTTAAAACAATCATTTTTTGATTTGTCTAAAATGATCGTAATGATTCTAAATGATTGCAGTTATTTTGATCAATTAGCTATGATCAATGCTTTTTTTTTTTTTGAACTGATTATTATTCAATGATAATTTTCCTAAATGTAAAGAAAAAAAAAAAAAAAGGACGAAATGAATTGCTTTTTGATCATTTATTAGTTGCATTGATTGCCATTGATTAGCATATATTATCTGAAATATGAGCTAATATTCGATTACTTAAAATTGAATTGCAAATTCAAGAATCAAATATTGCTAATAATTGAAAATAGCAATGACTAAATTTATAAGTAACATAATTTTTTTTTTTTTACTAATTTTTTACTTTATTACTTTTTCTAAAATATTTGAGCTATTATACAATGCAAGATAAACAATATTACATTCCAAATATTCTAAATTAAATATTAGCAAATAGATGTCCTTAAACATGCTAGAATTCCACATGCTAGAATAAATTTAAATAAAGCATAACCATTTAAATATCACCAAAAAAAGTATAGTAATTTAAGTAGACAAATTTTGAAAAAAAAGAAAAAAAGGTATGACATATATTAGTAGTTAAATTTGAAAGGTAGCAATAATAACAATAACAGTAACAATATTTACCAAATTCTTTGAAACTTTAAAAGAAAATTAGTTTTTTTCTTAAAAAGAAAAATATTTTTTCAATTTCATTAATTTCATCATTTTTAAATGAATATTTTTGTTTCGCTGATTTTTTTAACTAATCTAATTTAGGTACTAAATAGTTTAATTGATTCTTTTATTCTATATTATATTGCAACTAAAAATAAAAATTATTTCATAATTTAATTTAATCACTGAGTTATTCAATTTATTATCATCAAAACAGATAGCAAACATGATTTTTTTTTGTAATTTTAGGTTTTTTTTTTCTTTTTTCTTTCCTATCATATTTGTTCTCATTTTTTTTTTTTTTTTTTTTTGTTAAGCAAGAAAAAAAGACATAAAAATTCAATGAAATACCATACGGAAATTCCATTTAAAAAAAAATTATTGATCATAAAACTTTCAATAGCCTTTGCAATTTTAACTTTTTATTTTGTTTTTGTCCTTTTATCTCTTTCTTTTCTGGTCGTTTTAATTCTAGAAAATTCATTCAGAAATTTATTCAGCCCTCATCGCCCGCTACCACCCCCGCGCCTACAGGCCACGCCTTCGTCGCCCCGCCCCTAATACGCTTGCTTGACCACGCCCTTTTCGCCCCGCCTCCGCCACGCCCGCATGGCCACGCCCCTTTTCGTCCCGCCCTTGCCATTACTGCATTTATCACTGTACCTCTTATCACTGTACCTCTTATCACTGTACCTCTTATCACTGTACCTCTTATCACTGCACCTCTTATCACTGTACCTCTTATCACTGTACCTCTTATCACTGCACCTCTTATCACTGTACCTCTTATCACTTATCCACTGTACCTCTTATCACTGCACCTCTTATCACTGTACCTCTTATCACTGCACCTCTTATCACTGTACCTCTTATCACTGTACCTTTTGTAATACTTTTATCAGTACCTTCTTGTTACCAACCTCTTGGTACCGTATATTCTTGGTATCAGTACCTATGGTACCGTATCTTTTGTTATTGTACTTGTTATCGTACTTATCAATACCTCTTGGTACCGTACCTCTTATCACTGTACCTTGGTACCGTACCTTTGACCGTACCTTGTTACCGCACTTTTGGTATTAACCATTCTTATTGTCACCTCTTGGTACCGTACCTTGGTACCTTATCACCGTACCTTTGGTACCGTACTCATTGTATTTTGGTACCGTACTTTGTTATTGTACTCTTTGTTACCGTACCTTTGGTACCGTACCTTCTTGGCCGTACCTTGGTACCGTACTTTTTATCACCGTACTGTGGTACCGTATCTTATTGTGCCCTTAAATGTACCTTTGTTACCGTACTTTTATCACTGTATTCTTGGTACCGTACTTCCTATCACCGTTTTAACAAAAGATATGGTACCAAAAGGCGCGGTAACAAGAGGTTCGGTACTAAGAGGTACGGTAACAAGAGGTACAATAACAAAAGTACGGTACCAAGAGGTACAGTGATAAGAGGTACGGTACCAAGAGATACAGTGATAAAAAGTACGGTAACAAGAAGTACGGTAGCAAGAAATACATAACAAAAGATACGGTACCAAAAGATACAATAACAAAATTACGGTACCAAGAGGTACGGTGATAAAGGTACGGTACCAAGAGGTACAGTAATAAAAGATACGGTACCACGAGGTAATAACAAAAGTACGGTACCAAGAGGTACGGTAACAAGAGGTACAATAAGAAAAGTACGGTACGAAGAGGTACAGTGATAAGAGGTACGGTACCAAGAGTACAGTGATAAAAAGTACAACAAGAGGTACGGTACCAAGAGGTACAGTAATAAAGATACGGTACCACGAGGTACAATAACAAAAGTACGGTACCAAGAAGTAGAATAATAAAAGGTGCGGTAACAAGAGGTACATTAACAAAAGATACGGTACTAAAAGATACAATAACAAAAATTACGGTACCAAGAGGTACGGTGATAAAAGGTACGGTACCAAGAGGTACGGTGATAAAGGTACGGTACCAAGAGGTACGGTACCAAAAGGTACGGTAACAAGAGGTACATAACAAAAAGTACGGTACCAAGAGGTACGGTGATAGAAGGTACGGTACCAAGAGGTACGGTACTAAAAGGTACGGTAACAAGAGGTACAATAACAAAAGTACGGTACCAAGAGGTACAGTGATAAGAGGTACAGTAATAAAGATACGGTACCACGAGGTACAATAACAAAAGTACGGTACCAAGAGGTACAGTGATAAGGTACGGTTACAAGAAATACGGTGATAAAGGTACGGTACCAAGAGGTACGGTACCAAAGGTGCGGTAACAAGAGGTACGGTACCAAGAGGTACGGTAACAAGAGGTACAATAACAAAAGTACGGTACCAAAAGGTACAGTGATAAGAGGTACGGTACCAAGAGGTACAGTGATAAAAAGTACGGTAACAAGAGGTACATAACAAAGATACGGTACCAAAGGTACAATAACAAAATACGGTACCAAGAGGTACGGTGATAAAGGGTACGGTACCAAGAGGTACGGTACCAAAAGGTGCGGTAACAAGAGGTACGGTACCAAAAGGTGCGGTAACAAGAGGCATGGTACCAAAAGGTACGGTATAAGAGGTACAGTGATAAGAGGTACAGGTACCAAGAGGTACGTGATAAGAGGTACAGTGATAAGAGGTACAATGACAAAAGGTACGGTACCATAAGGCAGGTATAAGAGGTACGGTATAAAAGGTGCAGTGATAAGAGGTACAGTGATAAAGGTGCGGTATAAGAGGTACAGTGATAAGAGGTACAGTGATAAGAGGTACAGTGATAAGAGGTGCAGTGATAAGAGGTACAGTGATAAGAGGTGCAGTAATGGCAAGGGGGCGGGACGAAAGGGGCGTGGCCATGCGGGCGTGGCGGAGGCGGGGCGAAAAGGGCGTGGTCAAGCAAGCGTATTAGGGGCGGGGCGACGAAGGCGTGGCCTGTAGGCGCGGGGTGGTAGCGGAGCGATGAGGGCTGAATAAATTTCTGAATGAATTTTTCTAGAATTAAAACGACCAGAAAAGAAAGAGATAAAAGGACAAAAACAAAATAAAAAGTTAAAATTGCAAAGGCTATTGAAAGTTTTATGATCAATAATTTTTTTTTTTAAATGGAATTTCCGTATGGTATTTCATTGAATTTTTATGTCTTTTTTTCTTGCTTAACAAAAAAAAAAAAAAAAAAATGAGAACAAAAAAATATGATAGGAAAGAAAAAAAGAAAAAAACCTAAAATTACAAAAAAAAAAAATCATGTTTGCTATCTGTTTTGATGATAATAAATTGAATAACTCAGTGATTAAATTAAATTATGAAATAATTTTTTATTTTTTAGTTGCAATATAATATAGAATAAAAGAATCAATTAAACTATTTAGTACCTAAATTAGATTAGTTAAAAAAAATCAGCGAAACAAAAAATATTCATTTAAAAATGATGAAATTAATGAAATTGAAAAATATTTTTCTTTTTTAAGAAAAACTAATTTTCTTTAAAGTTTCAAAGAATTTGGTAAATATTGTTACTGTTATTGTTATTATTGCTACCTTCAAATTTAACTACTAATATATGTCATACCTTTTTTTTCTTTTTTTTTTTTTTTCAAAATTTGTCTACTTAAATTACTATACTTTTTTTTTGGTGATATTTAAATGGTTATGCTTTATTTAAATTTATTCTAGCATGTGGAATTCTAGCATGTTTAAGGACATCTATTTGCTAATATTTAATTTAGAATATTTGGAATGTAATATTGTTTATCTTGCATTGTATAATAGCTCAAATATTTTAGAAAAAGTAATAAAGTAAAAATTAGTAAAAAAAAAAAGTAAAAAATTATGTTACTTATAAATTTAGTCATTGCTATTTTCAATTATTAGCAATATTTGATTCTTGAATTTGCAATTCAATTTTAAGTAATCGAATATTAGCTCATATTTCAGATAATATATGCTAATCAATGGCAATCAATGCAACTAATAAATGATCAAAAAGCAATTCATTTTCGTCCTTTTTTTCTTTACATTTAGGAAAATTATCATTGAATAATAATCAGTTCAAAAAAAAAAAAAGCATTGATCATAGCTAATTGATCAAAATAACTGCAATCATTTAGAATCAAATCACGATCATTTTAGACAAATCAAAAAATGATTGTTTTAACTATCCAATAAAGCTAATAACAATTTTGTGGACAAATGTTCAATTATTTGACAAAATTTTCTTTGTCGCAAAAAAAAAAAAAAAAAAAAAACTAATCATAAAATAACAATTGAACACTGAAAATAAATTGATAATTAATAATAATAATTAAATTTTTCTTATAAAATTCCTCGAGTATGAAATAACAAATTTTGTCACTTATTTTTTTTTTTTTAAATCCTGAAATTGGTAATAGTTGTAGTTCCTTCAAAATTTGAGAAATTTTGAAAAAGCAAAGATTATTTGTTATAAAAATGAGCAAATTTCAAAACATATTTATAATTAATTTCAGGATAAAAAATCCTATCAAGAATTTACATGTGGTTTGAATTTATAATCTTTTCAATTTTAATACCAATAATTTTTGAAATAGTTTTTAATATTACTTTAATTAAAAAAAAAATTTATTAAGTATTACTTTAATCAAAATCAAAAAATTGATTATATATTACTTTAATTTATTATATATTACTTTAATCAAAATCAAAAAGTTTAGCAATTAAGCTTACATATTACCTTCATGCTGAAAGCTAAATGATTGCAAAATTTCAAATTTAACATTTTCTTACACCTATTTTTATTTTAAAATAACTTAAAATTTTTGTTTTGCTAGATTTTTGTAGCTTAATTTAATTAAATAAGCTTTACCGATTGATATATTTCTCGAGAAAAATTTTTATAATTTTTGCAATCTGATATAAAAAATTTGACTTTAGTGATAAATTTATAATTGATATAAACTGTTATCATATCTCTACTAGCCAAGCCAATAAGTGTTAAATTTTTCATCTAATGTTACCTAAGTTTCAAAAGCAGAATTTTATATTTATATTTTTAGCTTAAATTATATTTTTGTCAAATTAATTTTTCATTTAATTAAGAAAAGTTTATTATTTAAAAAATTCCATTCAGTTTTAATAGTTTCAAATAATTACAGCTATCAGTTTTACGTAATTTATGCATATTTTAACAATTTCAGCAGTTTTATGCTTATATTTGAATTTATAATTTTAATTTTGCGCTCAAATCTTTTTTAGAATAATTGATTCGTGATAATATGAAGTTATTATCAGAACTATATTTGATAACTTTTAAAAATAACTAATTAATTGATAATTAGTAAAACTGCTATAGAATCCTAATTATTATTGATTAAATCTATTAGATTCAAAACATTTGCTGTTAAACTGAATGAAATTATGAGAAATTTAATATAATTTTTTTTTTGCTCATTAAATCATTAAATGATCAATGCCGCATTCTTTAAAAGCATTAATTGATTCAACTGATTTAATCAATATTATCAAATCAGTGTAAATAATTTACCAATATTATCATATCACAATATCAATGTAATTTAAGTAGATTAAGGATATTAAATGTTAAATTATTTTTATAATATCAATATTCTATCAGTTATAATCAGTGTGACATTTTTGTGACAATTTCTCCTTTCCTAAATTCATTTGCATTCAAATGAAAGCACTTTTAATGATTTGTTAATTTATCAATTTTTTTTTTCTTAAACGCTCTTACGCTGATCACACAGCTAATTGATAACACATTTCAATTGTTTAGCTGATAAGATATATCAAAATGAACTTTTATAAGATTGATCTGAACATCTTAGCTAAATCATTCATTTATTTTCAAATTAATTTTTATTATCATAAACAACCAACAATTTAATTCTATTAATTTCATTCTTTGTCTTTCACAGTTTTTTTTTCCTAAAATTTAATCATTTCCCATCCATTAAATCAATTAATCTATTTGATAATAATAAATCAATCTTATGTGCAACAAATAATTCTTTTTTTTTTTTTTATCTCATAAATCGATTTGAAAATTGATTTATTATTATCAGTGTGTTTCAATCAGTTACAAAAGTGACAAAAAATTTTCACAAACATTTCAAATTTTTCTGACTTAAAATTTTCAAAATAATTTTTTATCACTTGTGCTTAACTTTCAAAAAAAAAAAAATAAATTTTTTTGAAAAAAGAAAGAAAAGAAGAAGATGTATAATTGTATTATAATGTAATTTCAAAAATTATCCTATTATAATGAAAAAATCAAATGAAATAATATATCATTGACATATAAATAGCAAACAAAATTAATTATCATATTAAATTAAAATTTGAAATTAGGAAAAAGAGAACAATTCATTTTATTAGTTATGTCACATTACTTTTATACAATTATTTCAACCAATACAAAAGTTTTTTTTTTTTCATTTACGAAGGAAATTTTATTAATCCAATTGAATAGTTATTTGTAATTATGTCTTATTATATGTATATTTCAATTATTCCATTACGTTAATTCCTGTAAATTATTCAATTTTCTAACTCTATTTCAACCACCTGCTCACTTTATTGTAAGTAAATGAGAGTATTCAACCAAAAGGAAGTACAAAATGTACTATCGTGCTGAATATATCACACAGAATTGTTCGATGTTTGCAACTGATATGTTCCGTTGATACCAGGTGCAATCCTTATTGTATTACAGGCCGCAATTAGTACTAGTAGTGCGTCACTGTCCGCAACTGCACTGCACTATGTTACTGTCCGCAAGTGGCACCATATTATGTTATTGTCTATTGTTTTACTGTCCGCAATCGTACTCCATCTATTGTGTCACTGTCCGCAACCGCACTGCACTGTGTTACTGTCAGCAACTACACTGTACTCTATTATCGTCCGCAAATCCGCAAATGGCGCTATAGCATATCAGTGTCCGCAATTGGCATTGTGCTATGCAATCGTTTTCAGCTAGTACCATACCTTTCCATCATCTATTTCATATATATATTCACGATCTGGACGAATTGAAAGAAAAGAATCAAACAGAGAGAGGGAAGAAAATGAAGATAGACAGAGGGACAGAGAGAGAGAGAGACGAAAGCTAAAAACTATATTACAGCCATAAATTTGATAAATAAAATGATGGATGGATGAAAGAAGACGATGGGGAGGATGCTGACAGACGAAGAAAAGTTGTTCGTCAGTTCGTTTTTTCAAAGAAACACAATAGACATACTAAATACGACGTGACATGACGTGACGTGACGTGATACGACGTTCCTCGATCTTCATCTTACACCACAGTTTTCGTCCTTTCCAAACTTTCACTTTCGCGTGCGTTTGTATATATGTATACATGTGTATGCGCATGCACCACAAGATCAAAGGTCTATGTGTATGTGTGTGTGTGTGTGTGTGTGTGTGTGTCTGTTTATCTGTGTGTCTGCGCCTTGTATGTGTGTTTCAGTTTGTAGCTGTTTTCTCGTTGTTTAAATTGAAAATCATTGTCTCTTCAAATATCTGTCTGTCTCGTTGATTCTTCGATGATAGCGGCAAGGCGGCAGCGGCAGCGGCAACAACGACAACAGAAGGTGGAAGCAGTAGCCAAATTACTTCAGCCATAACGTTAGTGACAGGCAAAGACGACAACGGCTTTAACGATGATAACTGCGACGAGCACGACGACAACGACAACGATAACGACGGCAACAAGGACGGATTACAGCGACGAATTCCATAATTTAATATGTATTTCAATCATTTACTTTTTTTTCATTTTTTTTTTCTTTTCATCAATTTCTGTTGAATAGTCAGGTGTGTAAACTGTTTGAAAATGTTGATAAAATTAAATGGAACACATCTACTAATCGTATGGATTAAAATATAATCTATAGATCAATCAATAATGATCAAATTTTGTTGAACTAATTGAAACAAATTGAATTAAAATTAATTTAAGCATTTAATGATAACGAAAAGATTATCAGTAAATAATAACAATAAATAATATATATTTAGTTTTTTTTCTTTTAAAATGCAATCATATTTCTATATTTAGTTTCTTTTTTCTTTTCTTTTTTTCTATTTTTTCTTCTCAAATATTATTATAAATTGATAAGCTTCTCTTTTCCATATATAAAAGAATTGATGTTTTTTTTTATCTTATTTTCATTTCATTTCCTCCATTTAGCCACTTTTCTTTTTTTTTTTCCAAACGAAATTTTAGTAAAATAGCCTAGTTTATAGCAATTTTAATGTATATTTGATTGTCAAAAGAATTTCATTTAATTATTATTAAAAAAAAAATTAAACCAAATATTTATTATTA